>SRQG01000260.1:0-41916 GCA_018360325.1 Claviceps aff. humidiphila group G2b | reverse complement strand
GCAGCAGTTCAAAATACCCTGAACGCGAATTGCTATATGTTTTGGGCATTGTTATCTGATGAAATGGGCGTTGCGGCGCGTACGGTACCTCTGTAGGAAAAATAAAAATTGTGTAGGATTCGCGGCTCGCGGGGGGTGGACACTATGTACCTGTGTTCACATAGTGGGTCTAATGTAGGGCCGTACCTCCTCATAACCACGGATCCGGCAGCCATGAGACGATAGCGCGGAGAGCGAAGGAAGTTGGAAACGGCAGCGGGGGCCAAAGCGCTGGGAGCGAAAGGCTAGAGACCAGACCAACCACCATTGACTGACATCATGATTCATGCCGCTTTGACAGGTTAGTAGGAGGTAGTTACCCTCAGCCTTCACTCTGTTGTGAACTTCCAAGCCTTGACAGGAGTTTCCAGGCTGTGATGCGCAACCGAGTAACACACAGATGAGCGATTCCAACACGTGCCTTGACGGCAACCAAATGCAAACAATGGCGAAAAAGAACACAACACCGGCCTGACTCCTGAGAGGTTAAAGAGAAACACCAAGCTCAACAACGAATCGAAGTAAGGGCGGGCGGAACACCAAAACAGTCGATAAATGCCCGAAGGACCTAGGTGCTAACCTTAACCCCACGGTCCAGCATGACCCGGGCCTTGTTCCTCTGTTTCATAAAACGAGAATCACCACCACTCTGACTCATGCGATGGGAGTCAAGAAAAAAGGGGAACATATCTTGGACGATTGACTGCCTAGTGGAAGATTGACTCGTGAGTCGTGGAAGATGACCGTTGTGGACTCGTCGAGTCGTGGTGTCCTGACTCCTGAGAGTTGGTCTTGCTCCGCCTCCAACAAGTACGCATTGTTTTGTGAGGATATAAATCATGGCGCATGTCTCTCGATTTCTAAAAAAAGAAAGAAACAAAGAAAACATTTCAAAAATACATTCCTTTCAACAACAAAGCGAGGCTGGCCTCGTCTGATTCTATTACACTCCTTCCCGGCCCTCTCTCCCAATGAGATCACACTCTTTTCTTTTCTGCGGCGCCTTGCTGTGCAATGCCGCCGCCGCCCTTCATATTCCCTACATTCGTTCCCCCTCCCTCTTGCAGGGCTACGTCCCAACCACAGGCCCAGACGGAAAACCACCATCCTGTCTCGACGGCGGCCCCGACGATGTCACTCTTTACAATACCTCCCTGCCCAGTAAGCGCTCCGTTGACGGGTCCTGCGGCGCCCATCAAAGTCTCGTCGACAAAGCTTACAAGGACTGCGCGGTTCGGGCCCGTGCCGGAGAAAAAGTCGCCCGGGCCAATGACACTGCGTCCTCGACTTTGCTCAAAGACATCTTCAAGGACGACAGCGATCAGACGCGGAAGCATGTCGCGGACCACTTTGCCAATATTGCTGCCGAGTGTGAGAAGAAAGGCGCGGGGGCTACCCCGGTCACCTGCGGATACTGCAAGCAAGGTATGGCCGGGGTGACGATGCTGACTCCCGGCTTGAAGGACGGAGATAATCCAGTCACGTTGTGTGATGCTGCTCTCCACACGGAGACGAATGGTTGCGATAGACAGGTCCTTGGGGATGTTCTCTTGCATGAGCTGTCGCATTCGTGGGGGCTGACGCATGATAATGGCTACGGGATCAAGGCCATTCGGGGGTTGACTTCGGCGTCGAGCTTGAATAATGCTGATAGCTACACTTATTTTGCCAGAGCGGCTAAGTTGGGATGTAAAGTCGGAGCTGAGCGTCTCGTTGAGGACGGCAAAGGCAACAGCGACGACGACAGCGACGACAGCAGCAGTGATAGCAGCAGTGACAGTAACAGTGACAGCAGCAGTGATAGCAGCAGTGGTAGCAGCAGTGATAGCAGCAACGACAGCAGCAACGTCGGCAACGATGACAGTAGCAATCTCGGCAGCAACGTCGGCAACAGCAATATCGGCGACGATAACAGCAACGACAGCAGCAATGTCAGCAACGACGACAACACCAACACCAGCAATGTCGGCAACGTCAGCAACGGCAACGGCGACAATACCAACGTCAACAACGGCAACGACAACAACTCCATCGGACAGATGAATCCCCCTGGGCAGCCAGCCGGCGGCAACTCTGGCCCGGAGCCACCATCCGGAGGTCCATACCGGGCACAAGGCGGTTCCGGCAATACGCCCACACCTCCAGCAAAAGATCCTGGCAGTGCGCGGTCCTCATCTACATCCTCATCCACGTTCTCGTCCACTTCCTCATCTACTTCCTCCTCCCCTCTTCCTACCGGAAAACCTCCAGGCGGACGACAAGGTGATTCCGGGACCATGCCCACAACTTCAGCAAAAGGTCCTGGCGGTGCGCGGCCCTCACCCGCTTCCTCCTCCCCTCGTCCTACCGGAAAGCCTCCAGGCGGACGACAGGGCGGTTCCGGCGACGTGCCCGACAGTTCAGCCAAAGGCCCTGGGACTGGACCGCCCTCCTCCCCCCCTCAGCCTCTTTCTGGAAAGCCTGCAGGAGGTCGACAAGCCGGTTCCGGCAATGTGCCCAACATTCTAGCCGATGCCCCTGGTAGTGGACAGGCTTCTTCCCCGTCATCTTCATCATCATCCCCCCCTCCTGTTTCCGAGAAGTCATCAGGAGCTCAACAAGACGGTTCCGTCACCGTGCCCAAGTTTCAAGCCAATGCCCCCCCTGGGAGTGGAAAGCTCTCTTCGCCGTCAACCCCGTCCTCTCCCCCTCCTGTTTCCGGGAAGTCATTAGGAGGAGGACAAGGCAGTTCCGTCAACGTGCCCAATATTCAAGCCAATGCCCCTGGGAGTGGACAGGTCTCTTCGCAGTCAACCCCGTCAACCTCGTCCTTTGACTCTCCCCCTCCTGTTTCCGGGAAGTCATCAGGAAGGCAACAAGGCAGTTCCGTCAACGTCCCCAACAGTGCAGCCAATATCCCCGGCAGTGGACAGCTTTCTTCTCCGTACTCCCCTCCTGTTTCTGGGACGCCTCCAGTTGGAGGGCAAAGCGCTTCCGGTTACGTGCCCAACAGTGCAGCTAATGCCCCCGCGAGCGGACAGCTTTCTTCTCCGTATTTACCTCCTGTTTCTGGAACGCCTCCAGTCGGAGGACAAGGCAGCTCTGGTTACGTGCCCAACAGTGCAGCTAATGCCCCCGCGAGCGGACAGCTTTCTTCTCCGTACTCCCCTCCTGTTTCTGGGACGCCTCCAGTTGGAGGGCAAAGCGCTTCCGGTTACGTGCCTAACAGCGCAGCCAATGCTCCAGGGAGTGGACAGCTCTCTTCTTCGCCGTCTGTCGCCAATGTCCCCGCGAGTGGACAGCTTTCTTCCCCGCCCTCTGCCGCGCGTGTAGGCACACAAGTCCACCGCCGGGGCATTTCAGCCGTGGGACGCCGTGGCAGATTTCAGATGGCGACCGCATAGGGTTTCCGGCACATTCGAGATTATCCCGTTTTTGTTTTAGGATCGAGCCCCGAGGATATAGACACTGTTGTTAGAGGGAGTGACATCCGGGTTATTCAGGCGGTTAGCCGGGGATAGAGATGGTGGAGGATACTCGAGGTTCATGTATATAATGTATATATATAATTGCTGGCTTTCAAAGAGTTCAGAGAGATAATGCACGCCTCTAGAGATTTTTCTAAAGAGTGTAGTAGTCGAATATAGCGTTTTCAATTTGCATTCATCAGATCCTGGTCCCAATTCTTGCCCCTTGTCTACCGTCTACCGTCTTGCCGGGAAATTTACAGGTGGGCAAGGCGGGCGCTGGCCACGAGTCTGACCATGGTCACCCAAGATCATGATGGTGCCTATCGATGTTTACATGGCCAGATACTTTCTCCTGAGTCCCATTGTCACAGTCAATAGTCACCGTTAGCAAATCCAGAGTCTTGCAATTGCGCCCCACGAGTCACGACAACAGTGAACACCCAGACCGAGACCGACGCCAATCCCAGACCAGACGCTCCCCGAGATGCCTCTGAGGCAGAGGACTGATCTGAATCGGCCATAGGTAGATGGCACTGTGGATAAAGTGAGACTTTTTTTTGGGGGGACTGGGGAATGAAAAAGCGAATAGCCTTGCACCGTTTGTCTTCCTTCAAGCACCATCACATTCACACAACACCCTTGCAAATCGCAGTTGACAAATAGAAAGAAATGCAACGTAGCAGCAGTACCATGTACGCTCCTTGCTGCCAGTGTTATATTCCCATGCACATTGCCACATAGTAAGTGCTAAACGTAAATAAAACGCAATGTAAAACCACAAAATTTTCGCTTCCATAAACGTCATAACAAAAAGAAGGAACCCCAAAACAAGCTCAATAAGAAAAGATGAAAACATAGCCCCGATTAGTTCATTTCCGCTCTGCATTCGCAATGGCCGCCTCCAGCGCTTCTTGCAGATCGAAATGGAAATACGGCCGATTGAGACCCTGGACAGCTACAAGACGGGCACTTCCCGGGTTGCGCGGCACGTCTTTATCAGAGAACCGCGATACGTCAAGGTCTGATTCCTCATTCTCGATATCGGACTCCTTGAAAGATTTGTCTACCTTGTCGCCTAGCTCTAAAGCTTCGGCGGCCTTGGCTGCGCTGTCGGAGCCACCGAGGTCGGCGATGCTGAATATGGTCTTCCAGTGGCCGGGGCCTTCGCCGGGGCCGGGCTTTGGAGATCGGTAGCCGAAGCCAGCGGCGGCGAGGGCACGTTTTGTCCATCGGTTTTCGATATTGGCAAAGTGCCAGTCGACTGCGTTGGGGGCGGCGTATCGGTCCAGCTGGTTGCGGACGTCGATGAGGGCCTGGGCAGCGGTAACATCGATGTTGTTGACGGAAGAAAAATCTAGTACGATGGATTTGAGCGTTGGACGATCGTCCGTTTCGTCGAGGACTTGATTTCGAGGCGTGGGGTCGTTCCACGGTCGGTCCTGTCACGGCATTAGCACATTGGGAATTTAAGGCCAAAAGAAGAAGAAGAAGAAGAAGCTAACCCCTAGTTTACCAACAGTGTCGGGATCTGTTCGTTGAGTTTCCCTGAATATCATCTCGGTAAGGTGGTTCATGTACAAGCCCGCGTTGGGATAGTTGAACCCCTCAGCGAACCGATAGACGAATACACCAGGGTAAGGACTCCGTACAAGGACCCTCGGGTTCGATCCATCCTCGTGCTCGAGCGACAAGAACCCAGTGCGTAACGATTCATCTGACTCTTGGACCACGGCCTCGCCAGCGTTCTTTGAGCCTTTCGCCTGGTTAGCCCTAGCCGTCCGAATGCGAGCCACGCCGAGAGCGCGGCCACGGCTGAGAAACAGTCGCCAGATGAGGACGACGGCCGACATGCCAATCGTGGTATAGATGCCAATCTCAATAGTGGAAAAGATGGTGACGAGTACGCCGGCCAAAAATATGGGCACTTCGAGTGGAGAGACGCGCCAGAACTGGAAAATGACCCGAGGCGGCGTAATGACGTCGCCCACGGCATGGATAATGACGGCAGCGAGAGCAGCGTTGGGAATGTAGTAAAAGACTGCTGGAAGGGCGTACAAAGCCAACAGGACAACCAGGGCTGTGATGACACCTGCAAAGGGCGTTCGGACACCAGCCTTGGACTTGATGGCCGTTCGCGAAAAAGATCCAGTGGCAGGGTAGGCCCCCAAGAAAGGAGCAAGCAAGTTGGTGACGCCAATGGCTACAAGTTCTTGCGACGGATCGATGACGTAGTTGTTGATGCGGCCAAAGGATTTCGAGATGGAGATGTGCTCGATCAGCATGACGATGATGGAGGAGGGGATCTCAGACGCGAATGCGGATATGATGCGGCCATTGAGTTCGGGGACGGCAGCATGCTGGAAACCTGCAAGCTGTTAGTATACACTGGCGCCCGAAACGAGTTGTGGCCTGACAATTTGTGGCCTCAATAACAGAAAACGAAACTCGTGGCTCAAATGGAAGACATCAAATCGAAACGCCACTGTAATTTGCCAACATACCTCGAGGGACATCCTTAATCAGACTGAAGCTCGGCTGCTTTTTGTGCGAGACATTGACACCAGCACTGATTGCGGTGTAAAGAAGAATGACAAAGACAGTGCGGAGGGTGGACATGAAAAAGTACGTCTTTGCACGATGCGGCTGTCTCTTGGACATGTATGAGCAAATTCCGCGGATGAGATACAGCATCAACAGCGCAGTGAGACCGAGTGCAGCGTCGAGCTTGGCAGTCGGAAGATTCTTTAGCGTATTGATAATAACCTTGTATGGAGCCTCTCTCGTGTTGACGCCACTGATGCCCAACAGCTTGGAGACCTGGCCGGCAATGATGTTGACCGCAGAGCCAGTCATGAAAGCGCATATGGCGGGCAGAGGAATAAACTCAACGACCCAGCCCAGACGAGCGAGGCCGAGGAATACGATGACCGCTCCGGTAATGACAGCTAGGGCTGATGCAATGACATGGCCCGGGACATCAGGGATCTGATTCCTGGCCTTGATCACGACATCTCCTGTGACTTGAGACATGACGGCGACGGGCTACTTGTTGGTAAGCCTTTGCTTCAAAACAATCGCCTGGCGAATCCGTCTGGTGGCTGTTCTCGATACTTACCCCGATGGTGATGTCCTTGGACGTGGCAAAGAACCAGTATATAACTACACCCATGAAGGAAGTATACAATCCATATTCCACAGGAAGCTGTGCTAGCTGTGCGTAGGCCATTCCTTGAGGAACAACGACGGCTCCAACGGTGACGCCTAGATGATGGTCAACAATTGCGCGTCTGGGATGAGTCGGGCATGGCAGTATCACGGATCTTGGATGTTCATTCAATGGTCTTGCGCTTACCTGCAATCAAATCACCGATGAACCACGTCCAGTTGTACTTGCCGATCCACTGGATAAAGGGAAACAGACGGCTGACGTATCGCGCGACATCATCACCGCTGGGAGTGATATCTGCCAGAAACTCTCCAACAGTCGGTTCATATTCGATGAATAGATCAGCATTCGAGATGGAGGGCACGTCATCGTCGCGGTCGCGGTCGTCCGAGTCGTAGCCCACTGCCTTGGCCAGACGGTCTTTGAAGGTAGGCGTGATGGTCATGGTGGTCAAGCTGGTCAAGCTGGCTGCGGCTTGCAGATGGATGTTTCATGCAAGATCGGACCGGCGCAGCACGATGAGAAACCAGCAAGACAGCGATTCACGTGTCTTGGCGGCCACTCTGTTCAAGCCAAGGTGTGACGAGCGAGATAAGTGCAAAGGATTTCAAGGGCTTAATGATGCCAGGATCAGGGATGGATGAAACATTGAATGGATGAGTGATATCGGGCGAAGAGCTGGAGTCTGGAGAATGTCTGGCTAGTAGCTACGTAGCATCGATCGACCCTGGGAAGCTCTAGGTATGACATATGTAGGTATGTACCCCAAGCTCGTTGTCGCCATCGTCTCAAGTCCCCGCTGGCTGGGACCATTGGGGAATGGACGAGTCGGCAAGCATCTGGGAATGGGGCACAGCGGAGCCTTGGACAAGATGGTTGCGTGGGCGAATCGTCGCAGAAGAATGTCAAACATGATATCACAAGTTACAACGGCGATTCGCATCTTGTGAGCTTTGTCAAGACAGCCGCCGAATTGCGTGCTTTACCCTTTCAGCCTCGGGCCCAGAAAGATCCTCATTGGGACTGGCCAGCTGGAGCCGATGGAGACGTCCCAATCGCGTGCTGGCAGGGGGCGGGCAGCGTGCCAATCTAAGCCAATCTGAGCCAATCTAAGGCCATCGTGCCTTCCCTGTTGCCCACTGCCGCGCATACCGAAGACTGAACTTCAAACTGCTTCACGTCGCGCCTGGACGTGGCATCTCAATCCGAAATTCGAATCGCAGCCATCAATCTCGCCAACGCCTCCATCTCGCAGTGCAAGCCCTTGCCGAACGAGCCATGGGTCGACTTTCCGACGCTACACGATCTACGGGCGGTCGGTGATACTGAACTTTGTTGCCTCTTGACAGCAGTTGACAGGCAAGTACATAACGTAAATCGCGCACGATGAGACTACTTGGCTTCCAATGTCAATTCCTCTACGGAGTGTTCCCTTTTGATTCACACACATTGGACTCTTGGAGCCCAAGGTATTTAAAATGCCCCGGGCCTCGACTCTCGACTCCCATGGCATCATCACTGCCACAAACGGCGCAATTTATCTCGCACTTATTATACTCAGCTCCGCGTGGCCATTCGCCAGCGGCCATCATCCCCGCGTTTCGTCACTTGCTTACTCCCGGTCAATTTGTAATCTGCCAGTGCCAAGGGCCCAAACAATGCATATTATTAGATGACACCATTCACTAGCTCGCAATCCTCTGGGTAATGGTTGTCGATTCCGGCCAATGCCACGGGCGGCCGGCTTTTACGGCTATCTCAATTGCACGGACGCTACCGGAATAAGCACTCAAATGGCTTCGTTTGCCGTAGCTTTGGTCTGCTGCCTCGCACGCTGGTATGTAGGTACCTCTGTGATAAGGGCGGAATCTCTGCACATCAATCCCTTGATGTTATGTCTCAAAACTACGATACTATCGCTTGCCCGTCCGGCGGATTTATCTCAAAGCGCGAGGCGCCTCAGCGTCCAGCGCTTCACGCATCGTTTGCAAATGTAATGATGGCACAGGTAGTACGGAGCACAGCGTTCTATATTCGATATGTAGGTACCCAACGCTTGGGCCTTAGGGTAGGTACTCTGAAGAGGTAGGTACCTGGGTAGTTGAAGCTTGCAAAGTTCATCACTCCAGGACTGTCACGTAGGTATGCTTAATTAAGATGGCAGTCCGGAACGGCGGAACCCTCGAGGACAGCGTGCGCAAGGACGTTTTGCGTTTCCTGAGCTCTCGGCGCTCGCCAGCTATGATACCCAAATGACCACCATCTTCGTTGGCACCATGGAGGTCAGACCTCAAACCAAATGTACCACCACGCAAAATTGTATCTTGCTATTCCTGCTACATAATCCCTCTACCTAACGCACCATTTTTTGCACCTTGAGAACAATCAACTCGTTTACGAAACTTTATCAATTCTTCTTCTACTCCTCGGTCGCGAGTTCGTCGCCCAGGCCGGGCTCAATTCACTTGCATTGGTACCTTTTAACTTCCAAGCCAACGAGTCGTCATCTCCACAGTTCTCAGAGGTGGAATGTACCTAGATCAGCCGACAGGGGCGGCATTGAGAAGCTCAGAAGTCCATGCGCCACAAGTAGGTAGCCTCCGTGGTTCATCGGGCTACGGGCAGTGCCCTGCAGCCAGCGGGAGTTTCTATATTGTCCTATATCTTCATGGCTGGTTTGCATCTTGAGATATACAGGAGAGCCTGCGTCGGGAGGGAAATACTCTGTGTGTTATAAGTATAGGTGTGTAAATGTTTTTGCCCCGATGGTGGCAAGGACGGCGTGTACATTGTACAATGTACATATGTACCTGTAAGTTGTAATCTTGGTTGTAACTTGTAGGTACATCTCCGTAGTTGTCTCCGGCTTTCTCGGCAGCATCTTACAGTTCCACCCAATCGTGCGGAGACCCTAGCGTCCGTGCGCGCAGAGCAAGTCACACAGCTTAGCGCCTCTTTACATGCATATGCACATCGTCGGCAACATGTGTAGACGCAACAACGCGCATCGCGTTCTCATGCACTTCAACAAACATCAACCAAGGTACCGAGTATACAGGGTACAAGTCGTCCAACCATGGTAACAACAACAAAATTTAACGCTCAACGCAAAAGTAGGATTGAGCTAGCCCTCACAGCTATCCGCATCGAAGACTTTCCCCCCTCCCGAGCCGCCCACCGCGTCGCGCCTAAACGGCACAATCGTTCAACGCATCGCTCATCAACACCGTAATCGGCTCTTCAGTACCCCGACAGAATTTCTCTTAGAATGTGTCCTCCAAAAAGAGACGCAGGAGCCCTTATGTGCGAACTCGCGCTTCGATGGGGTGGTGATGTCGGATGATGAGGAGCATCAGGGAAAATTCGTGAACGCATTCACGCGGAGTGATTCGCGTATTTACCTAGTAGGTCGTGGGTAGGCATATCGGAGACTCGGAGCGGTTATACTCTCGGCGCTTGGGATTCCGGATGGGTTTCATAGAACTAAGTCGGATGAGGCGGCGGAAGAGGTTTGTGCTCGACGCTCGTTGCGAAGACATTTCACGCCGCTTTGATGTCGAGCTATGATACCTATGGATTATGAATCATGGTGAATATGGTAGAGTACCTGGTGTACCTATGTGAAAACACTCAGGAGTCCTCGCATTATTTGGGAAAAAGCTGCTTGGACGTTGGAGCATCAGGGACTGGGAAATCGTAGGGTATTGCGGATGGTGGTGGACCGCCACAGAGCCCATCCCCAGGAAACGACGGAATCGTCGGCCTCTCATTAGCACCGATGCCCCAGGGGCATTTTTGCATGGATTGATCTAGTAGTCTAGATATCATGGGTTTATCTACAAACGACTTGTGCAAAACAGCCTACGTACAGCAAGGATCTGAAGATTCGGCAAGTCGCTTGCCTTGCCAGTAGCGCTGATCTGCGGCAAAAGCCCTTCGCAAGTCCTGCACTTCCCAATAATGTGAAGTCTCATCCTGAGACTAGAGCAAAGCTGCTGCACAGCTAGCTGAATCCCCAACACAGCCTCTCAACAGGAAATTATAGCTTGTCTTCCTCCCCAGCATTAGCTCCCTTCTCAGCAACGAGCATCAAATTCCGAGGCGACACCCGCTCCTCAAAAATAGGCACTACATCCACCGCCTGCGCACCCTCTTCCGTCAAAAACCAAAACCGATCCATAGCAATCACACTCTCAACGACCTTGCAGCAAAGCACGCTCAGCGTCCACAGTATAGAAACCTGACCCTCACACGCCCCATAGCGCTCTTCATACGCACCCAGCTCTTCTACCGTAATGGTTTCCCGCGCCACGCCCAAGCAATCCATCGCGCGGTGCGCAAACGTAGTAAAACTGGCCAGATCGCCCTTTCGTGTACCCCATATAGGCCGCCCGCCGTCCACCGTGCCAACATGTAGCGCCTTGTCATGGAAGATCTTTTCGAGGATGACGCGGTAGAGACGGCGTTTGCTAAAGACGGAGGACTCGGCTGAGCTAGTCGGCCTATCTGCTGATTTCTTCCAATTGTGAGGAGACTGACAGGCCGTCATGAGCGCCGTGGGACTGAGCTGCAGGCCGCGCTGTTGCAGACCCGCGCTGATAGGAAAGCCGGTAGGGTGACTTGATGATCTGGGCGTGATGTGGTTGTAGCAGCAGCCTATGACGGCAACGGCCTCGACGCACGGCATGGTCGCAAAGTATCGCAGCATGTGTTCTGTGAGGCTTCCACAGGCGTGGAGGCCGACCAGCATGCACTTTTCTCCGCTGGCCCATTCTTCGACCGTGGTGGCTAGGGCTGGGGAGCCGTCTATCCAGTACACCGAAGCTTTTAGCCGGCTCTCTGGTAGGCCCAAGGAAGCGGCAAAGGCTTGTGAGCCTGCAATCTGTGATGAGCTGCCGTCGATGGAGAGGACACGCAGGTGTGGGAATAGGTAGGCGAGGCAGATGGAGAGGTAGCCCTGTCCAGAGCCCATGTCGATGATGCGGGTGATACCCTTTTTCTGGCAGATGTCGTGGATGTATGCCACTGCTCTGGACACCTCGGCTGTCTTCTTCGTCTTCATGCGCAAGGTCAGGATATCCGGGAGGAGGATCGTCGGCCCTGGACGTTGCGCTCGGGGCAGGGCGAGAGACTTCAGCGTGCGTAGCCACCTGGTCAGCGATTCTGGTCGCAGTTCCACACCTTGTCGCTTGTTGTCTGCCTCTTCCACAGGCTTCCCTTCATCTTGGTCGATGCTGTCTATGAGATCCTGCTGCGCCTGACGCGAGTCCGGCCAGGAAGACCACCAGGCGGTCCATTCTGGCGGCAGCTTATCCCAGGCGCCGTAGATCAGCGCATCGTTGACATGGATACCACCGGTAACCTGACGCACGAGAGGCGAGGCAAGGAAGTCGCAAAGACGATCGGTATAGTGTACTGCATCGTCGTACTCGTCCGGGAGGGTGAGCATGGACGATGATAGACGACGGGTTAAACGGTAGAGGCGGGCATCGGGCAATTCTCCCAGCCACCAGCTTTCAAGGGACTTCAAGGCCCGTGAACAACTTGTGTGCCAAAAAAAAAGGGTCTTGAAGTCACGTGCCGCAACGTCTTTCCTTTTCTCCTCTCGTTGAAGGTCTCCTCTTTTCCTCGCCCTGCACTCCCATATCGGGATTCGGAGTTCATTGTTCGCAACTTCGCGCACGGCCGCGAGACTAAACCAACAGACCCTCAACCTCGATGGCCGCGGCCCCAGACTATCGAAGCGCTCGATGGAGTTGGGCACCATCTCCAAGCTCCATCTGTCATAGCCTCGCAGTCGCTCGCCGATAGACAGCTACTCATTGACGTCACGCTTAATTAGTAACGCAAGCCTACTCTGTACACAAGCTTTCAATATACCTAGGACATGTCCGATAGAGGGCGCTGCGCTTGATTTAAAATAATTTTTATTGTGGCGCGCTATGAGCCGTTATTTGCCGCCCCCCCTGATGATCTTCATCGGTTGGGCGCAGTCTTGTTGAAAGTGTAATGTATGGAATATAAAGACCTGAGGCGCGAAGCAATCGCCCCTCGGTCGACGGTCGTTGTAGAGAGGCTGAATCTTGGAGGACACCCCATTGTCGAAAGACGAGACATCGCGACACGCCGGCACATCGAACGCAAGCTTCGCTGCACAATTTATCGAGTCAAAATGGCCGATAATGTGGAAAAAATGGAAAGCAAGCCCAAGGCTTCCGAGGAGCCGAAGTCTCCGTCGTCGACATATCGCACCATGGACTTGATATTGCGCGTCTTGTCCGTTATTGTGTCTCTCGCGGTGTTGGTGCTCGGCGGCGTCAGCACTGCCCAGTCGGGTGTTTTCCTAATCGGTATTCTCGGGGCTCCGGTATGAAGTTTTCTTCTTCCAAGATGATGTTTCTAGCACGGGCAAGTACATACTGACGCCCAAAATCAAGGCTGCCTGCGTGATCCTCTGGTCTCTTCTACAGTTCGGCCTCTCCAACACGCGCTTTGAGTACATGAACCTCCGGTCCCGCTTCAGAATGATCATTGGGGTGTTGATCACGATTGGATACGGCATCGCGGTCATCTGCCTGGGTCTGTTCCGACCGTGGTGGGCCAACGGCCAGGGTGGTTACAATCACGACCACAGCGAGCACGTTTGGTTAGTGCCTAATAACGGACTTATAATCGATTTGACTCTGGCGGGGTTGGTTCTGGGTTGTTTGGCAACGTACGTATGACGCTCTGATGTCTAAGGGCAAAGTCCTTCTGTTGTATGTGTTAGACGACTAATTCGGTTTTGCTGGTGCACAGGGTCCTTCAAATTGCCATTTGCTGGGTTACATTGCGCAGGCTGACGCTTCAGCGGAGGAACGAGGCAGTCTAGACGAGTGTGGTGGCCATTGATTGGCATTCTCAGCATATTTACTCATCTTAGGAAGCCTCATTGGTTCGTCGTATCCATGGTTCCGCGCAGAGGATGGCACCTCAGAATGGAGGGAACGACGACTTTAGTGTCCCGTGAGCATGCCACGAGGACGAATAGCACGGGCAATTCGGGCCACAACTCGCCTCATTTCGTGAGCGAATCGGTTGTGTTACAACGGAGTAGCCACTCAGTTGTACAGCAGTACCTCGGGCCACAACTCGCCTCATTTCGTGAGCGAATCGGTTGTGTTACAACGGAGTAGCCACTCAGTTGTACAGCAGTACCTACATATACCCTCGATAGAGTGCTTCCTACAGAGCACAGATTACACTGTGCAGGACAGCCTTATACATACGCACCTCTGCCGGTCCCGAAACGCATGTCATGTCGTGCTTGTGTTGCGTGCAACAACGGATGATGCACCGCAGATCTGTCTGAGGTTTCCCATGAATCATGAGGTTCCGAGCCACATCTGGCAAAGCGCCCATCAATCCGGCAAAATCCCCACAATTTTGCCCGCCCCATCTGTCCTCCCGCGGCGCGTCTCGTTCGCACCATTTTTCAACTCTACAACTGTCATCGTATCCTCATTGTACAACGCGACATTCCTATCATGACAATCGACCCACGCGACGCTCGCCATCTATCTCTGCACGCTGCTTAATATCACGCGTTTTCCCCACCGCTTCCGATTTATTTGCACTCTTTCCCTCTCGCGAATCCCTTGCGAAGGGCGTACCCATCACACCGTCACTGCCACTCGGTGAATATTCAGGTGCTCGCAAGTGACAAATCGCAGGTTTTGCTCGCGAGTCAGCCGGCGATACCTACCGCGCAAACGAGCGACCCTAACGATTTAAATCGAGGACCACGGAGAAAAACAAAATGTCAGAATGGGCGAAACTCAAAGTCGTGAATCTGAAGGCCGAGCTTAAGAAGCGAGGCCTTCCCCAAGCAGGACTGAAGTCAGAGCTCGTGGCGCGTATTGAAGAATTTGATGCCGCGCAGCAGGCCGAGTCCTCCCATAATGAACCCGAGCCCGTCGCACAGGGTGATGCACCGCAGACTGCCAACGACAATGACAACGCGACACATCACGAGGAACCGGCTTCAAATGGAATGATAGAGTCCGACGTGGTGGTGGAAGAATCAGCCGCGCATGAGCAGCCTTTGGGTGACTCGGGCGGTTCAAACGCCGCCGAGGAGATTCTCCAGTCTGAGGATACCTCTGCTCCAATAGAGCCAGAGCAAGCGCCAGAGGCCGAGAAAGAACCAGAGCAGCAACCGCCTGAGCAGGAAGTAGTGCAGGAACCAGAACAGCAACGGCCGGAACAAGAGATCGAACAAGAACCTGAACAGCAACAGCCAAAGCAGGAGGCTGAGCAAGACCTCGAACAGTCACAGCAGCAAGAGACGGAGCCTGAGCCTATCTCAGCACCAATAGCCGATGAAGCTCCATCTCAAGACCGTGATCCAGCCGTTACTGACACCGCACAAGACCAAGACGAAGACGTCATTATGGAAGACGCAGTAATCGCGACAGAAGAACCGCAGACTGCCTCATTCCACCCGGAATCTCCCTCCAGAGCCGCACCTGTGCCCGTCGAACCATCTCAGCTCGAGTCGCAGAAGCGCAAACGCCGGTCCACCAGCCCTGTACCTCGAGATGAAGACATTGCCAGGAAACGGGCGCGCGCCACGTCTCCCTCACCTGTCGGACAGCACAATACTTTCCACTACCTCCCAGACGTCGACTACGATCGCCACGTCGAGCCGTCCATCCACCCCGCGACGTCAGCCCTCTACATCAATAATCTTATGCGGCCCCTCCGTCCAGCCGATCTCCGTGCCCACATCGTCGCTCTGGCTGCCGCGCCCGGTAGCCCTCCCGACGACGACATAGTCATCAAGTTCCACCTGGACTTCATCCGCACCCACGCGCTGATTTGCCTCTCGTCCGTCTCAGCCGCCTCTCGCGTCCGCCAGCTGCTCCACGGCCGAGTCTGGCCCAACGAGAGCAACAGAAAGGCGCTACACATCGACTTCATCCCCCCCGACAAGATGGACTCATGGATCGCCATGGAAGAAAGCGGCGGCAGACGAGCCGCCACCCGCTGGGAAGTCACCTACACACCCTCCGCAGACGGAAGCACCATCCACGCAGACCTCGTCACAGCCTCGCTCTCCTACTCATCGAGCAACCGCCCTCTCGCACCACCCCCCTCCTCCAGGCTCCCACCCTCCGCATCCGCCATCCTCCCTCGCGATAGCGTCAACTCGGCACCTCTGGGCCCACGGGGCTACACTGACAGACTGGACGCCTACAACACCCCGCCCACCGGCCCAAGGGGAAGCGGTCCCCGCAGACAAACAGCTACGAACTCGCCTTCTTATCAGCCCCCAGGAGAGGAACAGTACACGCATACGCAACCTGCGGTTGCGTTTAGCTTGGTCTCGGAAGATCTCGCTGAGAAGCGTCTTGCGAATATGCGCTCGTATTACGTGCGTGATAAGAGGCCGCTTGGTCGCGAGATTAACCGGTACTCGTTTGAGGATGGCTTCTCGTTTGTAGATCGCGGGCGCGAGATCTTTGAGGGGATTAGGCCTCCTCATCGGGAGAGGGGTGGTGGTGGCGGCGGTGGTGGTAGGGGGGGGATGAGGGGAGATGGTGGGAGGGGAAGACGTGGAGGAGTTGGCGGTGGTAGTGGTAGTGGTGGTTACCGGTCCAGAAGTGATCGGTATATTCCGGGTGGGGGGCGAGAAGAATCGTACAGGAGGAGGTATTAGTATCGGACTGATTCAGAGTGTGTTTTGTTTGCGGTGGTGCGTGGTGTTGGTCTTTCAGAACCGCCTTTTCTGTACGCCCGGCTAATCAAGGATGGAACAACGGACAGCCAGAGGAAAGAAAGGCGGGCTAATAAAGCCTAGGAGAGGAGAACTGGGGACTAGGTAGCTCGGAAAGGAGATCCAGGAATGGAGAACCCGAAAAAGGATGAGCCGGGATGGGACGTCCCGAGAAGGATGCCCAGACAGACAGGGAAAGCAAGCCAGGGAGAGGAAGCCGGGACTGCGAACTGAATGGAGTAGCAAACATAATTTGTAACTGGTTTTGGTCGTCAGGAGCCGACACCGGATGCTTCGAGCTACATACGTAAAGTAGGTTCTATATATTCATGTTCATGTTCATATTCACCGTCACGTCATGTCATGTCGCGTCATGTTACGTCACGCCACGTCATGCATGTCATATGAGGCTTAAGGTCTCGCTCACTCGCCCCTACCTTGGAACAAACGCTGCACAGAAGAATAGGTGTCGCTGCTTTTGATGCTGAGGCCCTTCAATGCTTATGTAGTATGGAATAAGAAAGAGAGGCTCGTTCAAGGATCCCGTAAAAACTACGTGATGAAGATGAAGATGCCGTTGTCATAATTGTACGAAAGAGACACAGACGTTTTGTATGTGTGTATCTGTCCAGGTAGGTATGTGTGTGTGTACGTCAGTTATCTTATATCGCTGTACACTCAAATCAACAACGTACAAGTTCGTGTCATAAGCAGGCACTCATCCACCACCCATGCCGAGCGATGCCGGAACCATCTCGTAATATGCCGCTTAGCGCATGCAGACGGTGACATGTCACATCACGCTTTTTCGCAAGGTCATACAGTACCTAAGTAGCCAAAGTAAATCACCTCAGCACAGTGAAACTTAAACGCACTCGCTGCCATGTAAGTATTCATCGACGCATAGCACCAATTTTGTCTACTAAAAACAAGTAAACGGTTCCAATCATGGTGAACGAAAAAAAGCCATTGATAAAGCAAATCAAAAAAAAATATATCATAAAAACAAAACAAAAAAATAGTCCACAACAAAACGCCAGCTTCCTCGCTTGCAAAAACCATAATGATGCTGCTTTACGCAGCGCTAGCCAGAGGCGTTGGCTCCACACCAACACGCTCTTTGCTCAGAACATTCAGCATAAACTCCGTAGGCGTGTTGTCCTTGTACACCTTGGCAGTGCTCTTGGCAAGTCGGACATTATCCAGATACTTGTCAAAGAGGTAGGAGCTGTCCATAGGCCCACCCTTGGCTTCCGGGTGGAACTGGGTCGAAAAGATGGGGCGCGTCTTGTGCATCATGCCTTCGTTGCTGCCATCATTCAAGTTGACAAAGTACTCCTTAAAGTCGCTTGGGAGGGTGCTGGCGTCAATCGCATACCCGTGGTTCTGGCTCGTGATGTGGCATTGGCCAGTGGTCAAGTCCAGTGCGGGAATGTTGTGGGCGCGGTTGCCGTACTTGAGCTTGATGGTGCGGGCGCCAACAGCCAGGGCCAGAAGCTGGTGGCCGAGACAAATGCCCATGATGGGGATCGAGGATGACTCCATCAGACTGGCGAGGTTGTAGACTGTCTCCTGGCAGTGCGTAGGGTCACCCGGTCCGTTGGAGATGAAGACACCGTCATAGTAGTCGGCCACCTTGTGGATGGGGTAGTTATAAGGGAAGACGGTGACGGAGGCGCCACGGCTGACCAGGCTGCGAATAATGTTCTCCTTGACACCGCAGTCAATCAGGGCGACGTGCAGGTTGGCGCCCGGAGACTCAACGACAAAAGGTGCTTTGGTGCTCACGCGCTTGACCAGGTTGATCTGACCCGGGTCGATGTAGCCCTCGTCCTCATCGGCGTCGTACTCGTCACCGACAGAGATCCTGGCAAGCGAAGATCCCTGCTCGCGGAGATATGTCACAATCTCGCGGGTATCTACACCAGAAATGGCGGGCACTCCCTCACGGGCGCACCACTGGCCGAGGCTTTCGACGGCAGTCCAGTGGCTGTACTGGAGGGCCACGTCGGACACAACAACTCCGGCACACTGGAGGTGAGGAGACTCAAAGTACTTGAGGAGGTTGTACTCGTCACGCTGGGTCGACGACGGCACACCATAGTTGCCAATGAGCGGCTGGGTGAAGACCAAGATTTGTCCACGGTACGACGGGTCAGACAGAGATTCGTTGTAGCCGACGAGCGAGGTGGTGAAGACAGCCTCGCCAGAGACATTGGCGTTGGCACCAAAGGCCTTGCCGTTGAAAACAGGACCGTCTCGGATGGTCAGGGTGGCAGGCAACGACTCGGCGGGGGCGGTGACTCGAGATGAGTTGAAAGGGACCTTCCTGCCCATGCTTCCGGGCGTCTTCTGAGACGCCAATCGGACCTGATTGCGAAGGGCCACCGGCTTAGCAGCCGACTTCGCGAGATTGGCTGCGAGTCGAGAGAACATGGCGATGAAGTGGTTGGTGATTACGTGGGAATAGATGGAAAATAGGTGGCGGTCGGTTCTGAGACGGTAGTCTAAGATGATTGAGATTTCCAGAGGTGGTCTAGAAAAAAGTTAGAGCTTCATCACACAGTTGGGAGTCATGATGTCCCTTGGCGATGAGTCAATGCAACGAACCAGACAGATAATCCTAGAGAGGATGTTAGCATATATATGAGTGTGAAAAATGGACTGTAACAAAATTGATGGCGGTATCGCTCGGAAGCGGCCTCAATCGCAGCAACTCACAAGCCGATTGCGGCACGTACCTGAGAGGTGAAGATTGAAGGGCGCCCGTTCATAAGGGCGGATTCGCAACAAACCGGACAAACGTGCCGAGGATTTAATGTGCAGAAGCACTGTAGAAGGAGATGTGATAGAACAAGAGCCGGTATTTGCTTTTGCTTATGTGATTTGTGCCGTTTTGTGCTTCGCGCGGTTTGTGTGACGTGAGGATTTTGTCTGACTGGCCTTGGAGGGGAATGAAGAGAAGGACGGAATGGCCGAAGACGGGATGGGGGAAAAAAATTAATTAAAAGGGCACAATGGGGCGTTCTGTGCCAATCCGCAGCGCTTGATTGGGTGCTGGGCCGGCGGGGTTCCTGATTAGCATGCATCGGTTGTCTATGAAAGTACCTTATGCAGTGTACAGGGCGTGGAGTACTCCATAGGTACCTTGGTTCGGTTGGTTAAGCAGTGAGGACCCGCGCCTCGAAGCGAATTACATACGGAGTACATGGTTCAAGGTTGTAGTCACGCGATGCGATGCTGTTCCGCTCTCTCGCCGCGGCGGTGAATCGCTGCACCATCATCGTGACGGCGTCTCAGCGAGATCTCACACATTGCACAAAATTCATATTTTCTAGGCACAAGCATGATTATCAAGGGCCCGATGTAATTCTTCGCGTCTTTAGCAGTACTCAGCCCAGAATCTACAACGCACCCAACTCCTTCAACTTTCCAATGAAGCTGTCCACATCTTGTACCTTCTCGCCGCCCTGTCTCGCCGCGGGTTCTGCGACGCATTAGCAATGGCATGGTGAAAAATTGTTTACGCGTCAATGGGAAAGAGAAAACAAAAAGAAGAGACGTGGGAAACATTGAAGAGAACAAAAGGAAAGAAACCCACCCGTAACTTTCAACACCTTGAGGCGCTTCACATTTTCTATGCCAAAATCCGCCAGCGTCGTCTTGATTATCGGCTTCTTCTTCGCCTTCATAATGTTCGGCAAGCTAGCATACCTCGGCTTATTGAGCCGCAAGTCCGTCGTAATCACCATGGGCAACTTTGCGCGAATCGTCTCAACACCTCCATCCACTTCCTTGGTCACCACGACGAAACCGTCCTCTCCAAACTCCACGTTGCTCGCCTGCGTAGCCTGCGGCCAGCCGAGGAGTCCAGCCAGCATGGGGCCCGTCTGTGCGGCATCATCGTCTATGCTCTGCTTTCCCAGGATGATGAGGTTGCTCTTCTGCTCCTTGGCGGTCTTGTGGAGGAGCTTCGCCACGGTGAGGGGCTCGAGGTCTTCGCCGTCTTTAATCTCGACGTGAATGGCGCGGTCTGCGCCCATTGCCATGGCGGTCCGCAGCACGTCCTGTGCCTTGGGAGGGCCGGCTGAGAAGACGCAAATGTCTTCCACGCCGCCGGGGGCGCGCTTCTTTTCGCGGATGCGGACGGATTCTTCGACGGAGAGCTCGTCAAAGGGGTTCATGGAATGTTTGACGCCGGCGGTTTCAACGGCCGTCTGCGCCTTGTTGACACGAGGTCGGACCTGAATGTTGTGCACGTCGCAATGTTAGTGCCATTTTAGGTTTCAGAAAAGGGAAAAGTGATGGGAGCGCAAGATCCTCGTACAGCATAGTCAATCACCCGCTTGACGGGGACGAGAATCCTCAAAGGAATCATGGCGAGAAGTTCAAGGCTTCAAAGGCTCTTGACCGAGGTCGAAACACGTATGAAAGACTTCGTCACGTCGTCAGCTCGAACCCCGGCTACGACCGCTGCGTCATCTGCATGCATCACGTGATAGAGGAACCTACGGTACAAATTGACATACATATGTACCTAGGTTCCTAGGTACATAGTAACGGAGGTACGGAGTACATGTATGTATTAGCCCCACTTTCACTGTCGCAAAATAACACAGCGCCGGACAGGGATACTCTTGGTACAGCATGTGACAGTGGAAACTTCACTTAATCACCACTCCTCTCCAAGTACGATTATCTCTTGCCACTCACCCGAGAGTCCCGAGACTGTCTGCGAATTTCTCATGATCATTGCGACGAGCGATTCAATACTTGCCGAGACCCTACATGTACGAAAAGATAATGTGATGAGCTCTCGTTAGTGCTGCTTCTGATCACTCTCTCTACGAGGCGATCGCGTTTTTCGACACGACAACTTCGAGTGTATCACGCCGAGTGACTGCCCTGCGACAACACTAATTTGGGCCCCCATGTCCGGCATCCAAAGTAACAAAACCTGACCAGCAAGCGAACAGAAAACGACGTGCTTTTGGCCAATATGGGTTATCCTGCTCGCGAGGCGGATCTCATGGCCCGGACAAGGAGCGTTGATGAGTCGACGTGCCCAATGGTCCTTCTCCCACAAGAGATGAAAAAGCAAATCATGTCTTACCTCAGTACACAGGAGTCGCTTCGTCACCTAGGCCAAAGTTGCCGAGCTTGGTGCGAAGTTGCTAACGAGGAGCTTTATAAACGGGATTCCAGAGAGAACAACTCGTTCGCAATCAAATGGATGGCTGCCCGTGCAGTCGACGAGCAGACAACAGACTCCGCACTCAGGACGCTGGAGATGTCTCGTCGGTGGGGAGGCCAGATTGACGCTGTCAAACGGCGTCTTTCACAATCTGAAAGAGCACGATTGAATAAAGAACAGATAATGTACGAAATGTCGACTGCTCTGCATTTTGCCGTCTTCTTAGGGAACATGCGCCTCACGAAAACGCTCTTGGACATGAAAGCGAGTCTCGAAATCCCCTGCTCAAACCTCCTCCGGGAATTACTCGGCTCAGCGGAAGTCTTGCTAAGAGTCAGCTACTTTCATTCCGTCTTCTGGGATCTCCGTTTCGGCTCGGCGTTTCCTATTTTCCTGGCCTTCATACAGAGCGATTCCGATATGTGCAAGCTTCTTATCGATCATGGAGCCGGTCGTGAAGCCATGATCGTCTACATGCGCGGCGACCCCAAAGCCATGTCTATCCTGCACTTTGCGGCTGCAGACCCGACCAAGGATTATCGCCAGTGGCAATGTCTTTTTGACGGGTTTCGCGAATATATCGATGAGCCCTGGCCACAAGTATCTAAATTCACACCACTTCACGTCGCCCTCATCAACGGCTGCATCCAAGGCATGCAGATTGCGGTGGAGTCCGGGGCAGACAAGGAGTCAAAAAATGGCGTCCTACGTACTCCTTTGTCTTGTGCCATTAGGGGACTCCCATTCCGTTCGAGTGAGGATCAGTGGCCGTTTGATGAGCACCTGAGGTGTATTCGGAAATTTGTGGATTTGGGAGCCAGCGTCAATCCAGACGGAGACTCTTTAATAGAGTTTGTCGTGCAGCGCTACGCCTTATACCCCGTCTTGTTCCCTAACATGAGGCGTGTGATCTACCTCCTTCTGGAAAACCATGCAGATGTCAACAGAACCTTCGAGCTGGATACAAACATGGTAAACGAAATAATCTCTGGTATCTACAACTGTGATGACGATCCTCTGTCACTAGAATTATTCAAAGAGTTGTTGAGCGACTTGGTCGATAGAGGCATGAATCTCACAATCCCTGCGCCAGAATTGCCTTCACCATTGTACCGCGTCTTAAGTAGTGGTATTGGTAATGCCAAGCCAGAATGGCTTTTCGATTTCTTATGCGAGAATGGGGCGACGATTCATGAACGCGAGGTGGACTACGCCTTCCTTTACTGGAGTGGGATCTCGCGACTGTGGGAGACGAATGAATATAATGCGTGGTGGCAACATCAAGGACAAGAGGACGAAACCTTCCAAAAGTGGTGTGAGCACCCTTACAACGCCTGGTGGTGGCAGTACGCCCAGCAGATATCGCCCTCTATGGTCTCACTGGCTTACGGGAGATCGTTCGAGCAACCCACACAATTCTACGATATACTTACACACCTGCCCCTTCCTAGACCATTGGACGACGTATTGGTCAAGACGGCCTTCGTCTCCATGCAGCCACGGAGCTGGAGGCTAGTTCTGCTACGCGAGTTTAAAGAAGACTTCTTCGCTACATGGTCTCTCGACTACGGAGAAAACATGATTCACCTCACGGTCCGTCTGTTCATTGAGGCAGGGGACTACTCAGCCGCAGACGCGACGCGAGATATTTTGCACCTGAGGAATAAGGGTGTGGACATGACCTCGCGGAACAGTGATGGACAAACTCCGCTGGATATTTTGCTGGAACGGGGTAGTTGCAAGGATGGCTTCATGGAATTAGCAGCGTTTTTGGAAGGGAAGGTGCACAAGGTGCAGGAACTGGCTTGAGGGCTCGGTGAGTATTCGGGCTTCAACACGACGGCATTCGAACGCGACAATATTCGAACCTGAGGGTCCTCGAACCTGAGGGTCCTCGAACCTGAGGGTCCTCGAACCTGAGGGTCCTCGAACCTGACGACATCTGTATACGACGACATTTGAACATGACATTTCTTCAACGCGACAACACGCGATCACGACGACGCCTGGACACGACATCATTTTGAGTTCATACGGAGCGATTGGGCTGCTGCTTTACACTCAGAAGCGAAAACATGACTATGAGGTAGAGCAGATTGGAACAGAAGGAACAAGCGTGAAATATGATATGAAGACTCGCGAGAGAACGGGCTTATTATAATGGTCAGTTTTAGCGTTCACTCTATTGTAAATTCTCAAGCGGCAAGCCTCAACGCTAGGTATTCCGATCGTGCGATGCGTGCGGCTCTGCGCGACGAAGAATGACTGAGACCATCCGCAGGCAATGCTGACCCGTGAGTTTATCACCTGCAAGTTGCTGCTACATGTACACGATTACTGTTGGAAGAAATCCGCGAGGGTGAACTGTCACGAACAATCTGTCGTATACACGGAAGCTATCTAGAAGAGAGGCGCGCTAGCTGCGGCCACGTACAGTTGTCCTTGCGCCACGTTCATATGTGCCGTTGACTGTTTTGTACCTACATACCTCCTTTACATGTATGAAAGTTTTTCGGCGCTCGTGGATCACACTCTTGAGGGCAGTGATTCCAACATCCAATCCAACACCTTTGCCGAGAAGAGTACCGCAGAGGTCTGTAATCGTAGACCAGTCGTGCTGGGAGAGGTAGTCGACAAGATGAGAGGGTTGAAGAGGTTCGTGTTTTCCGCTATCAATGGCCTTTCGACAGCTCAGCTGGCATGTAGACATATCCTCATCAAGCATTGCTTCAAGAGGCTGCCTGAGTTCGACAGCGTCAGCACGTTGTAACGAGTAGTACGTTGAATTCCAGCGTGTGGAATTGTCCTGCACTAGCTGCCTTATGCCTTCGAATTCTAGCTCTTTCTGCTTTTCCGCAGAACGGCGAACCCATAGCACAACATTGTATACTGTAGCTTGCCGATGGGGCCTTGTGAACGCCACTTAGTAAGCTAGAGAGCAAGGATGTTGTCGTCGTGAATGGCATCTCCGACTGGTTCAAGATTAGCATCGTCTGTACCAAAGAGAATGCTATGTGCGACAAGGTTGAAGAGTTCAAATCCAAGCAAGCCACCCAAGGCCTCAAGACAGTATCGTTGTTAGACGCATTGTCAGCGACAAACCACCCAATACGATCAGATGTAATACCGTAGGCAGAGAGTTTTTCGTGGAGTGTTTCGGCAAGGGCAACACATGTTTGGTGACCGGACTGTCGGGGAAGAGCAAGGAGGATATTTTGGTAGCCAGAGGGTACTGTATATAAGAATGGGCATGAATCCCAAAGAACCCAATCTGCTGCCGAGACGCCCAAATGTCGAAAGACAGGTGAATCTTGCTGAGACTTCGGCTTATCATATCTTGCACAATAGGAAGACTATTAAAATAGCCGGCCTTGATGTAACTATTAAATTTCAGTGCTCTCAATGGGTGGTGTCACAAATGGTGTCACCAATGGTGTGGTTTAGTATTTGTTCACCTTAAAGAGAAGTACAAACTTTCAGCTGAAGGAAAAGTCACGCAGAAACGCAGTATCTTGGAAGCCTTTGTAAAACTTTTTTCGATCACATCTGGTACTAGGGGAGCCATTGTTCACCTCAAAGAGAAGCACAAACTTTCAGCTGAAGGAAAAGTCACGCAGAAACGCAGTATCTCGGAAGCCTTTGGTGCTATCCCTTTTACACCCTCATTCCAGAACGCCATCGACTATTACTATACAAGCTTCGATCCTACCGAGTTCCTCCTCCTCCTCCTCGACTTAGTATTAATACTATCGCCCGTCGGTAGATAGCCGCGCTTTGTGAGGATTAGTTGTAGGTAGTATAGGAGGCTTCGAAGTTGAGGGTTTTCGAGGCAAGTTCCGGGGCCTCCTCCTCGACTTAGTATTAACAGTATTGCCCGTCGGTAGATAGCCTCGCTTTGTGAGGATTAGTTCACAAAGCGGAGCTATCTACCGACGGGCAATACTGTTAATACTAAGTCGAGGAGGAGGCCTCGGAACTCGGTAGGATTGAATCTTGTATAGTAAGGGTCGATGGCGTTCTGGAATAAGGGTATGAAAGGGATAGCACCAAAGGCTTCCGGGATACTGCGTTTCTGCGTGACTTTTCCTTTAGCTGAAAGATTGTGCTTCTCTTTGAGGTGAACAATGGCTCCCCTAGTACCAGATGTGATCGAAAAAGGCTTTACAGAGGGTATAACCAAAAAAGCTTATCGTCAACAAGACTCTCAACTTTCCAATCATGTTTCCAGATCCGGTTGCGAACCACGCCTACACCGTCGGCGGTAGGACCATAGGCACCTTGGATATTGTTCCAAGTAACGCCATTGTAATAGCTTGAGGTAGGAGCGACGTTGTTGCCATGATCGGCTGTGTTACTATCGACCGAGGTACCTAGATACGGTAGGGGCGGCAGAAGCAGCAGATTGCCAGCTTGAGAAAGTAAATTGGCTTGACATAATAGAGACAGAAGTGCTGGTTGGCAGGATCGATGTATGAGATTGTGTTGATAGGAAGAGATCTTAGATCTAGGTATATACATGTATGTAGTTACCTTAGGTACCTACCTAAGAGAATGGCGTGCGGGGAACCTGCACAGACGGCTCAGGGTGGATTCCATGAGGTTCCACGAGGGCTTGGGCGATATGTACCTAAGGTATAGGTACGGAGTACCCTAGGGTGCTGGCGCGGCCGTCACGTGATGCGGCTGTCAGCACTACCTCCTGCTAAGTAGGTAGCATGGCAATATTCCATGGAGCCGGCCGTGAAATGATCTTCGACTCCGACACTAACCCCAAACTCCAAAGTCCTGTCTATCCTGAACATCGCGGCTGCCGACACGACTACGCACTATCGCCAGTGGCAATGTCTTTTTGACGGGTTTCTTGAATATATTTGTTTCTTCAATATATTTGTTTCCTGAATATATTCGTTTCTTGAATCCATTTTTGAAACACAGATTCGCTAGGAGACCCGAAAGGTAGAGACGACCTGTCACTGTGACTCTTCGTGGTAAGGGAAGAAGTTCAACCTGGTTAGAATCGTTTCCGTCACTGCCCAGTTGACGTTTCAACTTGACGATTCGACCCAGCAAGATAAAGCCTCCTAAGATAGACAGCCATCCGAAAGGACAACTCTATCGCCACCGTCCGCAACGGGAAAACTCACTTTCTAGAACCATCGTTCGTCATTGCGAAGTTCGAAGGCTCCAGCCTGAAGTGCACTTGACCAAGCACGTTAACCCGAATAAAACCCTCAAACCCGACTTAAACTTAAACCCCTTTTTTTTACTTTCTCCTGGACACTTCCGTCTATTGTTTTATTATTTCCCTGAAATTTCCTCGACCGACTTCCACGTTAACCAACTGGTGAAACCCTTTCCCCCTGATTCCATCGGTGACCATGACCGACGGAACCACAGACCTCCTTGCTAGTTGCTACCTGTCACGAAACGACTGTGAACGGGGAGTTCAAACAGGCGTTCAATAAAGTCTATCTCTGTCAAGCTATGAAGAGGAAAGAGGAAAGAGGAAATATATGTGACGGGAGGGGATACGGCGGCATAAATCACTAGGGACATGCTCCCTGACCGCCTATCACGGTTTGCTGACTATGTCACAGGTTACTGTCAGCAGCATTGCAGAACAGACGTACCATCATCAACCAGCACTCAACCTCACTGTCAATCGACAATAAGCTGGCGTACCTGTACAATTACTACGTTGAGCACGGGCATGCTTCGCCGTACGTTCTGTGAGGACTGCGAGCACAAGACAGTGACAGGACTCCTCACCTGGGAAAAGGCAAGTTCACGCCCGCGCCAAGAAATGCGCGACCTCCTTGAAGTCAACGGCATCTACGTTGGCAAAGGATCGGGAAGTAAGATCGCAGAAAGTCTCCACCGTGTCGTTACCAGGCACATGTGCGACGACGACGACGACGACGACGACGACGGTGAGATTGAGAAACTCAAGGAACCCAAGATGGATATGCACTTCAACGAGCAAGGTGATCTAGTTACCGACGGATCAGCGACGATGGTAACGCGCGCTTGGAATTTTTTTAGCAACAATTCGAAGGAAACAAGCGGAGCTTGCCAATATGAAAGCCGAGCTCAAGGCAGCGCAAGAATTCGCAGCCAAACTTGAAGCGACGCACCTCGACAACTCCAGATCCAGACACGTGTGCGCTAGTGTAGTGCCGTTGAGGGCAGCGATTCCAACAGAAATAATCAAGGGTATACTCGACTACGATTCGATCCCCCGACACAAGAATTACTCAAGGAATTATTGAGCGACTTGGTCGATTGAGGCTTGAATTTCACAATACATTATACTGGCGCCGGGATTGCCTTCACCATTGTACCGCGTCTTACATCGTTGTAAAGCCAAGCCAGAATGGCTTTTCGACTTGCTCTGCGAGAAGGGCGCGATAATCCATGAGGACGAGGTGAACACGGCCTTCCTTCGCTAGTGTGAAATAACACGACTGTGGAGAACGAATAAGTATGATGCGTGGTGGCAGCATCAAGGTCAAGAGAGCGAGCACCCTTACTGTTACAACGTCTGGTGGTGTCAGCACGTCAAATTGATCTCGCCCGCACGTCGCACAAGCATGCTCGTGTATGGAGACCGACCGGCGACAACTCTACGACATAATTACATACCTGCTCCTTACTGCACTGTATACCTCTACGTGCCTACTCCCAACTTTTAAGGTTTAAGGCACCTACGCGAAAATAACGGCGAAGTTTGCCCCATTTGCCGTCACGACTCACAGTACGTACAAAATCATGGCGTATCAATTGACCGCCTGCCTAACTACATAGATACATGTTCTGCTGGAATGGAACCGATCTAGTTTCTTCACAGCGTGTTCAATCAAGAAGACGCACTCAGGTGTGTATTGTCCATGAAAAAATTTCAGACGCCGCGCGCAACACGGTCAACACCTACAAGATGAACCGAATCGCTTTCCTCCCACGGATGATCAATCTCCGTGCTCCGGATCAACTCGGCGTGCTTCAGGGACCTGGGTGCAATGCTGAAAGGAAACGGCATAGGGTGACTGATCAATCCAGCCGTGGCTTCTCTCTTCAGGTCTACCGGCCTCCCCCGATCGTCCAGCTTTGCCGTCACATCCAACGTGGCAATGATGCGCGAGATGGTCAGAAAGAGGGTCCCATCAGCCAAGTAGCGACCGGGGCAAATCCGGCGTCCGTAGCCAAACACATGATCCCTCGGGTCTGGTTCCTCCCGCTCAGGCGCCAGGAAACGATCCGGGTTGAACTCGGATGGATTCGAGTACGTCTCCGGGTCGTGCATGAACCACCATATAGATGGGAGAAGGTATGCACCTTTGGGTATACGGTACCCGGAGAAGACTATTTCTTCCTCGGCCACATGGGCGGTGCCGATCGGGACGACGGGCATCCAGCGATAGGTTTCCTTGATTACGGCATTCATGTACGGGAGATGGTCTCTGTCCTCGAAACAGGGTAGTCTGTCGCCACCGACGACTTGGTCGATTTCTTGCTGGGCCCGTCGTTGTACCTCTGGGTATAGAATCATGGCAAGGATGAAGCTGATCACGCTCGAAACGGTGGTGTCGGAACCTGCTCCGAAGAGAATCGCTGCGCTGTTCTTCAGAGCCTTTTCCTCCTGCTGGCTCAAGACCTGCTTCTCAATTTCGCTCGAATTTTCGTCCCTGTGTTCTAGATAGTGGGAGACGTAGGACGGTGTAAACGTTCCTCTCGACATCTGTTGCATGACGAAGTCGTAAGGAACGTCAACCATGCTCTCGTTGACTCGCCTCCATTCGCGAGCAGTCTTGTGGAAAGACACACCGGGGAGCCAGCTTGGAAGGTATCTCAGCTGTGGAATTATATCGACAGCCCAAGCGAAGGGCAGCACTGTTTTCGAAAAAGTATCCATGGCGCGCTCGATGAGACTGACGAGGGGATCGACCTTGTGTGGCTCAATAGTGTAGTCGTACACAATTTTGAGTATAATGGCGCTCGCTTCGCTGTACAAAGAGTATGAGGTAACTTGTAAGTGATCGCCGGTGTCAGGATGGGGGGAATAAGATGAGGACAAGTCTCGATCCTTTTTTTTGCCCCTTTTTTTGGGGGGGGTGGGGGGGATGTTCTACCTACGTCTTTATATGCTCCATCAAGTGCTCGGGATCATCCAAAGCCCGCAACAACAAGCGTCTCGACTCCACGTCCTGTGTTGACGAGAATCGCGTCGCAAGTAGCTTTGTGCCCATTTTCTGATGCATCAGCTTATGATGCTGGCGATGGACCGGCCCGCTCGTGAGAAGGGGTGTGAGGTTTCCGAGGCCGCACATGTTGGAGAAGTAGAAAGGGGGCCTTGCGGACGTTCTGGTAGATTTCTTGACAAGGAGTTCCTGCACCGCCTCATGCGAATGCAAAATGACAAGTGTTGTGCCCAAGACGGACATGCTGCTTATGGGTCCGTAGACGTCCTTGAGCTTGAGCCAGTGCTCGTACTCGGGGATGCCTTCTGGAGGCAGGTCAAAGACATTGCCGACGATGGGGAGACCCTTGGGTCCAGGTGGCAAACGAAGGGTCGATTTTGAATGACGGCGCGAGGAGTACAGGTAGATGATCGCGAGGGCAGCCAGGAGGATCAGTGAGAGGAACAACATGCTGGAGCCTGGATGACCGAGGGATGATGCCCTTTTTTTTTGAGGGCTTTCTTTCCTCCGATTTTCTCTTGTTTGTGTTTCTCCGACAATCGCCTTTCTTGTTCTTCCGGTCGTATTTTCCTTCTCTTCTCCTTGCTTCTTGGAAGTTGGGACGAAAATCCAGCCTCGGAAACGGGAAATGCTCGAGGCCCGAGGGCTTCCCTTCTTTTATTGTCGTCCTGGCTCAGCCGCTCAGGTCCTCAGGATACCACGATATGATATGGTAGCACTTGTCTGACGCGGCTGCCCAGTCGCAGGCTGCAGCGGGGAGGGGCAATTCTTCATCCGACCTTCTTCATCATGACGGAATAAACGCAGCGTAAGACGAAGCGCTGATGTTGCGGTAGACAGCGTGCCGCGTGCGTGGCCATGGTCATACATACTGCATGAAACTATGGAAATCCCGCCTTTATATCTCGGGCAAAAGTAAGTAGAACTTGGGGGCTTCGTTCAGAAAACATAGATGATAGCCTGGGCTCATTCAGGATGGATCGGCGTGAGCACGCCCAGCATTTTCAGGACGATACCCACAGCATCAGACGCTTATATTTTTAGCGCCGCGGATCGCATCCTGTTCATATACGTTTTGTTTTGGGTCGTTTTGCAACACGGCTCATTGTTAAATTTGTAACACGGCCCAAGCTGCGTGAAACCACCCGAGTTGCCTCAAACCAACCACAATAGGCCACAAGCACGGGTATGTATGTACCGGCAACTTGAAGCAGCCCACTCAAAGTTCCCTCTACTGTGCCACACTTTTTGTTCTGAAGCCACCAACTTAAAGGAAACTCTGCTTACCATATCGCTCCAATCTATCTTCCCCCCCCTTCCAAGTTCCGATGCTACATACCAGGCCGATCACGGTCGCGCCTCTACCAAGTAGATAGTAGATACGTTATCTGTCGTGCAGATTAGGCAAACGGCGGCAGTGCAGTGGTGCCAGACGGGAAAGAATGGAAGAATCGCTAGCATGACGAGTTAGCGAGCTCAGAGACCCACCTTCCGGGTCTGTTATCCGTTCAGCCTTCACAGGATCGGCAATGGGGTGCTGCCAGATGGTGCTGCGTGCCCTGCAAGTGGAGACTTCCCCGCAGATAGGATGGAAACGCGGGGAATGTGGGGGCCGTTAGAATGAAAGCAGACGAGACCAAATCGCAGACGGAGGGACGTAATAAGAGACGACAAGTTGGTTGATTAGGTGCATGATAAGAGACACCTCTGAATACCTATAGCGCAGTGCTTCTTGCCATTTTGCCCGTTTGCCATTGCGAGACCGGATGATGGATACTGGATCATCGGATCCATCATCCAAGAGGAGGTTCCGACTTCCGAAAATGGGGCAAATGTTTTGGTACCTACCGAATGGGGTGAAAGCATGGTGGTAGCGCACCAAAATCACAACAGCGTGGGCCTGTATTACGTTGCCCTCGACTCAGATGTCAGCTCAATGTTGGCATTGTTGATCTGTCAGATCTATGTAGCTATAAACAGTAGCACAGTCTACAGACGAGGATGTCATTCCCACCATGCGGGGACGAGCAAACCCAGGTTGAGGCGGCGCGGCCTGAAGATTCGCCTTTCCGTCCTCCAAAGTTCAGGCTTCGTTTCATAGTGCCTTTTGAATATGCGTTTTATTATACAAGCTTCATATGTTTTTCATTTCATTTCATTTCATTTCATTTCGTGGCCATTAAGTAATAAGTAAAGACCCGCCCGGCGACTTGGCGACCCTCGTTTCAAGCAAAAATCTTGGTTCTGTGAGATGATTTGGTACAGAGAAACAAGCCTAAGAAGCAGAGCGCCCGCTTTCAGACGAGTCCGTCTTGGATAGTGTGTCGTCCGGCTCGGTTGTTTCAGTTGGCTCGATTGGTCCATGGATGGACTCTTCGAATACCGGTTCCGTGTCAACCACTTCGAACTTGGTTTTGAAGTCTGTAACGTGATGAGATACGGTGCTGCTGTTGGAACGACGGCGGGCATTGCTGAACTTGAAGTCTTCGTCCATTACATCGTCTGCAATGGTACCCCTACTTAGGCTTAGCTAATGAACAAGGGGAAAAGGGCCCAAGGGGTCCGGGGACAAGCGAGGTCTACATACCAGTTGCCTCTGCCATTACCGTCTTTCTTGACCTTTTTGGGATCGCCATCGGCAAACCCCGTCTTTCCAAAGTATCGAGGCAGAGAGTCACTTGGAGAAGTGCCTTCAGCAGAACTCTTGCGGTCACGGTCGTTGGCCTTATGAGAGCGAGTCACTGAATAGCCCAGGTATTAGCCTATGTCCGACTTGTGAACTTTCAAGACGCCAACAGAATTCCACTAGCTCATGTAGGCACCAGATTCAAGAGATCTCTCTTGAAGGTAGAGTTACACGACGAGGCACGTTGCTGATTGCTGAAAACAGTAGGCAAACGTACTCTTGTGGAGGGCGTATATAGAAATGGGCTCGGCAGATTAAAGAATTGATAATCAGATTCAAATCAATCGCTGAATGCTCTGCGTCACAAGACACGGAACGTATGAGGACCGTTTTGGTGGTGTTGCACGTGGTAAGTCCAACGAAGACGAAATGAGATGACTAGTCGATGACTCGTTTGGGACGGCAGGGTGTTTTACGGTGAAAGTTTACCGCAAAGATGTTACAAGAGAAAAGAAACTGCCTGATGGCGAAGTGAATTGTATGGTTACAAGTAGAGTAAAGGCAACAGAAGTATCCTGAAATCAGGAGAGTAGAGAAGAAGAGGGGAGCTGTAGGTGCTATTATATCACAGTCACACGGACGAAGAGTGGAGACCTATCAATCAAGATCCGGGGGAGAGGGTGGGGTGGCACTGGCACGTTTGAGATGACGAGGGGGTGGAGCTTTGAATTCCTCAATGGTTTGGAGGTACCTATAGCTCTTAGGTACCTAGGACGTAGGTATGCTCGACAAGGGCGCGATGGTGTGATGCAAATAAAACACTGTTTCGCATGCTCCAAGACCGTGAGAATTTTCATGATACGAACTGACTCAACGATGAAGTACATACCTGCCTATGGCCGTGCGCCTTCCAGATGCTGAGATGATTCCATCGTGTAAAGTCAGGTCAGGTATGGGATGATGTCGGGCGGTGGGGTAACGTCTGCGTGTTGTACCGTGTGCGTGTTGCCAGTTTGTAACTTTGTACCAGGTACCGTAGGTAGCTCCGTGACCCAAATGCCGAAAGGTAACCGCCGGTTGCTCCTGCCGCAGCATCATCCCCCCGACGCGACGAGTCAGGGTGAGCAAGTTGTTCCTGAAGAGGAAGGCCTGCTTAGGAGTGGGTTGTCCACAGCACTGGACTGTCCACTGATACAGACTAAAGGTGCTGCTGGGCCGTTCATGGCGTTTCAACACAACACAAAACAGGCTGGTTGAAAGGCGGAGATGAAACTGGGGGTAACTACAAGATGCCGAAGGTGAGTGCAAGATAAACATAAGCTTCGAACGAAACTGAATGCCATGGTGTGCTCGATAGCGAAATCGGCGAGGCATCATGCGATTCCCAGATCCCGGTTTGTTGACTAGGTAGGTATCGCGTGACCAAATCACGGCAGACTCCGCTGCACGACTTCACGATCCAATGCACGAGCTTCGGCTAGAGCTTGACGTGCTCATCAGTTGCTAACTGCTTGCCCATCTCGATCTACCCCAGCTTTGGATCTACGTACAGGACTCATTCCTCGTGGGGTTATTTACCGGCATAAGAATAACGATGACGTCATAAAGGATATCGAGCACGGCATTGGGTTGGATCCGCGTTTCGGTCGGCGAACGAAACGTCGACAGCTTTGGTCGGCTGACTCGGGAATCGGGATCTTGTCGAAAATTCCAGACCTGCATGGACCTCGCTGCTCGCTGATGGCTAATAACTTGGTGTGTCGCCAACAACATACCGCATACCAGGTACCTATGGCGTGACCACAATGAACACGACGCAGATGCCATGGCCAATTGCACCTCTCGACACAACACACACGCGACCGAGTACCTCTTTTGGCACATCTCTCCTCGCTCATTGGTGCGGCGATTGATGTCTAAAACAGGCTCTGAGTTAACCACTCGGGCTAGAGTGTCGCCTGTCCCTGATCAGTAATAGGGAGGATTCAATTTGTCGCAGTGTAGGAGGTTTGAAGCATAAAGCAGTGCCGTGCGGCTGCTTTATCCTTTCATTCAAGTTTCAACTGCAGAAGTTAGGATTCCAACTCTAACTGTAATTTGTACATGTTTACCTACGCGGCAATGGCCCCCTTGGGAACCGACTGGCCCGTCAGGTAACCACATCAGATTGAGAATCCGGACATGCCAACTTGAGTATTGCAACACAGCGCATTCCGATTCGTGGCTTCATACGTGTTGAAACAGAAATGACGCCAGCCACCGCTTGATAATGAGTCATTTCTGGGCATTGTATTAATTCAGTGCTGTATAGGAGTAGCTTGATGATGATCACGATGCCAAGGCCCAAACGAGCCACGACAAAAGTGTCTTCGCCCTCCCCCAGCTAGCTGTAGTACAGCAGTCGGCGGAAAAAGATGCGACCAATTCATGCGACTCATTGAACACTGCAACTTGAAGGATCGTCGAGGTACACTTCTAAGCTCACTGTTCTGCCTCATGGGCAATGCGGCCAATACCGCCACAATGGGCAGCGGGCTTGTAGATGTATGTCATATGTTCAATGATCAATGCTCGATTATCAGAGGATGAGTTAAGAAAACTCGAGGTGGGCAACTTGTGAAACTTACTTCAGTCCTTAGCAAACGTTCGTCCACGAGTGAATGACACTTCATGTGTGTGACTCTTACGCTGTCAGTCTCAGTGGAGGAAACTATGGGAGAGTATTTTTGGACGAGTCTTCCAGCTCTATCGCACAAGTCGCAGAATAAGATGAACCTCATCAGCATACGCCGTACGGGCAGCGACGCGCGTCGCGTATGACATATACAGTGGTGCACCTCGATTACAGTCAAGTATCTTATTCATTGGCTTCGTCCGTCGTTCGACGATTTGATGGAACGTTCCAACAGATCCGTCTTTCTATAACTCGGGCCGGCTTGACTAAGCTGCATTGTGATGAGACGGATACTGAAGTTAAGCTCCTGCGTGATTCTTGGAAGTTGGCCAATGGCGTCCACAATCGACTATTGAGTCGCTTCTCAGCCTTCTTTTGAAGTAGGCTTTTGATCCAAGGCCGAATCCTGTCACGGACGCGGCTTTTCAATTCATATATCGATAGGCTCTGGATGTCATTCTGACGCAACGAGATTCAGGAACAGGCCTTCCACTTAATGGGCTCCTTGGCCTGGTAACCGATGCCAGATGGAAGAAGTCGTGCGGGGGATGCGGCCCAGCTCATTTTGCAAATTCACATAGCACATAGCGATTGCCGTATTGGAAACTCTGGAGTCTGGGGAAATTGAAACCACAGCGTCAGCATCTCCGAAACTTGAGTCTTGATTCAGTCGCGGATTGGATATTGATAGGCTGGATCGACCAATTGGTCACATTGGCATTACGTGTTCAACCTGACAGCCAACGAGTCTCGCCAAGACGATATACGATGTCTTGCCAATGGTCTAAGTTGTAGATGCGCCCTTACTCGTGCTCCAAGGACGGCTAGATATTGTCCCGCGGCTAATAGTTATGGCGTCATGAACTCCTGTATATCTCAATTCTAGACGGAGCCCGCAGGCGGCAGTCTACCTTGATGAATCACTCAAATTCTCAATCACATGGCCTTGCCCTTTGGGCCACTGTGGCTTTCAGGCCTCATAGTCAATGATACAATGTGCTCTGAATATCATATCAAGCTTTGTGTCATTGCTGTTTCCCCTTGACTTGGGTGTAGGTCGGTCGGTGCTCAGCCCCGTTCGTGAATCGTCAGCGAGCGGTAGCATCACCAGCGGATGCAGCAAAACCCAATTGCAGGTCAGGCTCAAGAGGCATTTGGTTCGAATCATACTAAACAGAATACCTTGCATTGAAGATTTGTGGAATTTGAAATCCAATTCCCGAGTTGTCGCCCAAGAGCCAAGGTGCTGTCAACGTGCATGATGTACATTGTATCGGCTGATGCGAGCACAACTGACATTAAGCTTATTAGGAAGCTCAAAAGTTTAAACGTCTCATCATATCAATGACTATTGTTGTATTCAAGATATGTACACGCCTCCGACTATCATAATGACGTCCTTAGGTAATATGTAGGCCAGGGCTCACGGTCCACTGCCGTTCGCTTCAGATCCCGAGATGATCAGAGTCATCAGATAAACGAGAAATCGGTGCTCTTTGGACTCAATCCCTGCTCGCTCTAGCGCTCACCCACGCGCAAAAACTTGGTGCGATTGGCGTACTATGGGAAATTTCCCCGATGAGGCTCTGAAATTTAAAGCCCTTGGTCTCGGCAATGGCAGGCCACGAAAGGGTGAGAGACCTTGGAAACGTATTACGTACAACTCAGTATTTTAACGTTTGTCCTCGGCCTCGGCGAGACTATTTACTTGAACATCGTCTAGCTCCTCGATACTACATACCTAAATTGCCACTTTTCTCCCCAACAACCTGCGAAAGAAGGCGCAGCAGCAGCTTCGTGCTCAACTGCCACCCGTGACCCGTCTGACGACAGACCATCAGGTCCACTCGACATAGGATGTGCAAGCTTCGACTTCAAAATCCGAGGTCAGGACCGGAGAAACAAGTCACGGTGGTATTTCCTGCGGAAAATAATCATTCCTGGTCACCAATAAAGACAGTTGATGTCCTAATGTATTTGCTGCCAAGAAACTTGGCACATGTGCGCAGGCGTTTTTGGAGGGGTCCGACTCCACACATAGCCTGCGCTGAACTTTGAAGGAATAAGCTTATTTATTTCATTGTCTGCCAAGGTACCTATGTAGTGGCGGGTGTTTGTTTTTCTTTTTTCCCTTTTCCCCTTCCCCCCCGTTTTCTGTTTTCTCTTCTTGGAAAAGATTGCATGTCGTCTGACGGGAATCTGGTCGGGGGATCGATCATCGAGCTAGCTGCCCAGAGTACCCCCTCCGTATGCCGCCGCGCCAAGTGACCTGAGCCTCGATGAATGATGAATCTGAATCGGGATGATGATATCCCAGGCAGCAGGCTTTTCTTATGACTATGCTTGGCTTGGCTTGGCTGAGTTCGGCTTGACTTGGCTGGGATGGAGGTCAATGTCTTGGGTTATTCACCAGAAACTTCAATGACTTTGTCGTCAATGGAGAAACAAGTACGTACGAGATGCTGCATAACAGCACACACATACATATCCAGGCGTAACGAAAGAGGACTATGGCGAAAGCGTCGATTCTTGGCACGACGTAATGGTTTGGTATGTGGCAAATGCGATTGCTTTTGTATAGAAGAGGTACGAGAATACATTGAAAGAAGATGGAAAAGATTATGTATATTTGCCCCCTTTGGAAGTTATTGGTGAACATGTGTAGCCAACAGACAATAACATCAGATGTATTTAAGTCGAGGTCACCTCTTGTTTTGAGTCACCATCCTCAGCATCTGTAAACACTCTACTGAACAATCATCCCAGGCGACAGCAATATCGTTGCACACAAGCAATCTTATAGTCGGATTACTAGTCTACTTGAGCAGATATTGCTTCACTTCATATCACCCCATCCGAGAAAGTTACCATAATAGCAATGGCAAGCATTGGAATCATTGGTGCTGGCCACGTTGGTTGCGCGCTCGCCTTTGACCTGGCCAGCCGCGGGCACAATGTTGTCATCAGGGCTCCAGAGGGCCATCCAGGCAGCACGGCCGAGATCAAGGCAAACGGCGGTAACATAGATGCAACAGGGCTACTCTCCGGCCGCGTCCGCGTGTGCGTCGGTAACGGGCTGTCCCAGCTCACAGAAACCATCCTCATCGTGGCAGTACCCGGTCCAGGTCACGACCCCGTCATCCGAGAATTGCGCCAACATGATCTCAGCAACAAGATCATCATCTTTATCGCAGGTAACGCTGTCACATTCACGGCACGCGCCGCGCTGCAAGGAGAAGCAAAGGCCGTGCTAGCAACAGCAACATCCCCCTTTAGCTCTCGCATCAGCGGCGACGGGTCCGTCAGCGTCCGGGGCATCAAGAAGCGACTCCAGATCTGCGTCCTCTCGACCGAGGGTCTGGCGTCTCCACAGGAGAGCGACGAAGTTGACCAAGAACTGAGCGCGCAGCTCGGCATCGACCACGTCTTCCCGATGCCTCTTCTGTGGAGCGCCAGCGCGCTCGACATCTTTCTTACGAGCGTCAACGGCGTCATGCATGTGCCCACCGCGCTCATGAACCTGGGCTGGATCGAGACCACCAACGGCGACTTCCTCTTCTACCGCCACGGCATGAGCCAAGGCGTATGTCGCATCATGGAGGCCTTGGACCAGGAGCGCCTGGCTGTCGCGGCAGCATACGACTGTCGTATCGACTCTGCTCTCGCGACTATGAACGCTAACTACGGCACCGAGAAAATCACCCTGCGCGACTTTGTTGCCAAAAGCACCCCGCACAACAAGACCAAGGGCGTGCAGAAGCGCTTCCTCGAACAGGATGTGCCGTACTGGCTTGTGCTCTGTTCCGATCTGGGCGCCCGGGCGGGCGTGCCGACGCCGTCCATTGACTCTCTCATCACGCTGGCGTCGACCTTGTCGGGCAAGGATTATCGAAAGACGGGTATTACGCTTGGGTCGTTGGGCCTGGGGACCGCAACGCGTCACGAGGTATATCAGGCGTTTCGGGCGCGCTCTTGGTGTTCTTCTCCGCCGCAATCGTCTCCTTCTCCTTCTTCTTCTCTACCGTCAAGCGAAATTTCGGGCTGTTGAGACTGGCACTTACCTGGAGGTCATGGACCCTTGCGTTGGCGTTTTGCAAGAGGTTGCTATGTATGTATGTACTCAAGACAAATCCCGCGGAGATACATTGTTTGGCATATTGGTTCCCTCTTTGAACGAAGGGCATGGAGACTAGAACTTAGTTGTAGTTGGCGGTAGCATCGGTCGGAATCGCGACGTTGCTTCAGTATTTACGAACGACTTTTTCCTTTATCACCCCACAGTGCAGTGTTTTCCCGCCGAGCTGGCAAGGCTTCCGTCTCCGTATATGGTGATGAGCTGAGATACGCAGTCGGGCCCTGCAAGGTCTGCTCCGTCCAATAAGTCGATCCCTACATCCTCTGTGGCCCACGAGTGGTTGATAGTGCTGTCCCTCTTCCCGTTTGTTCTCCACGTAGTCTCTCCCCAGGGAGTGGCGAGGCCGAGACATTAGCGTGTTGTAAATCCCAGTAACTTATCGTCCCTATGAAACCTTGCCTTCTTTGTTCCAAGAACCACTCCAAAGGAAGTGACTTTGGTTGAAGTCGCCGACGAATACACTCCCGCCTTACACCAGAGCCGTCATAAATTCCTGAACAGGAGTAGTTTATTCGGTTTCCAACGCGTACACCGAGGAGATCTCGACTCCCTTCGGATTATCGAGCACCAGCCCGTGCCTGTCCTGCTAGACCAGTTTTCGGGCCCGTGTCGCCTATAAGTATGAATATAGATTCCCTTGCCTCCCGCATATACAGCCAGCTAGAAAAACCAAGGCCGGAATGGGGAGGGGCCCTGACAATACGTGTCGGTTCTTGAATAGCGACTACGTCGAGCCCAGGACGGTAATTCAGTGTCAAGCGGACGAGTTGCGCGTGTTCCAGTACATAACTTGTACAGGCTCCATTTTAATCGTTGGGTTTCGTCGGTGCCTGTCGCTAGGGGGTCCACGGTCGGTGTCTTGGGGGTCAGAGCTGGTGTTTGCTGCCTCTCAGAGATTGTCTGGTCACGTTAGGCGTTAGGCGAGTTCATCAATTTCTCTGGTGAGCTTCGTCACTTTTTGAGTCTGTTCGCTTTGAACTCGGTCGCGGCTTTCCCAATTTTGTGAGGGGCAATTCTTGGGGAGGCGTGGCCTCTGATTTCTGCCTTAGGCCTCTATCCGTAGAGTCCTCCGTGCCCGCGGAGCTGGCGAAGTGTGTCGGTCGGGTTGAGATAGGCCTCTCCAGCCTGGTCCCATTTGGCGTTGGCAGTGTGACACTGTCGGACGGCGCTGGGTGTGTTCCAGAGCAGTTGAGGCGATGCGAACGAATTTCCCCTATGTGTGCCAGACAGTCGTCGTCGTCATAGTCATGTTTTTCGGCCTCGAATCTTCCACATCTCGCAGGGGCTTCACAATGTACTGTGATATTCCCGAAGCTGTAACACCTATAGCACTGTCTCGGATTCGCGGCGGCGTTGTACGGCTCAGCGTCAAAGGTTTCGGGTTGGTAGATGATATTATTGCGGCACAGCTTTGTTGCCGCTTCGGTGCCGTCGACTGCGAAGAGCGAATTGTGGCGGGAACAACTTCCGGAACAAATGGAAAAGCTTACGACACCATCGTCAATTGCATCCTACGCTGTTCAGAGTTCACTGTTGAGTCGTTGACGGTGGTTGACCAAGGCCGGCAGCGGGACTGTGGGGCGGTAATATAGGGCAGAAGTCACGTGCCCACATTCGTAATTTCCCAGAGGACAAGACACAACATGTGGCCACTGACAACTTACAAGGTCACAAGAACATCAATACCAAGAACACATTCGACACCATCGACTGCGACGATGAGGGGGGAGAACTTGGCGGAGCCCCTCGGTTTCCTGGTAGTAACCTTGGCGATCTCGGGCCCGTTAGAGGCGATCAGTCGTTTCACCATTACGGTCGTGTCCTGCTTGTCGGATAATCGGACGGGGAACGACTTGACGATGATGGTGAACTGACGACGGCTTAGTAGCTTACTTGGGCGAGCTGGGGCTGGGTCACCCGCCATTTCATCCAGTAATCGATGACATCAAAGTCTTCTTCTGCGGCGATCGGATCTTCGTCGAGATATTGCCGGAAGTGGTCGATGGCTTGGGGTGCCTGGCCGCCGACCACGTGCCTGTTCGTAAAGAATCGGGAGTATTTTGATGTTGGATTCTTGCTGGGAATTGGTTCATCTCCAGATCGTGTTGGGCAGAACAAGACTTCGATGTTATCGCTATTGGATAAAACGGCGGGTGGCCCAGCCCCAGCTCGCCCAAGTAAGCTACACTCCCACCTTAGCCGTTGACTGATCACCATCATCGTCAAGTCTTTCCCCGTCCGATTATCCGACAAGCAGGACACGACCGACATGATTAATAACAAGGTCCTTTCCGGCGGCCCTACGCTGCGCTCCGGGGCCGGGACCTTGCTTCGCGGCGGTCGGGAAGAGCGGTAGAGGGGCGGGGGATTTCTGGGCTTTCGAGCTGGTTTTCTTGTGATCTTCGTCGATTTGTCACACACCTTTGTGGGATTTATTGCAGCGCCGTTGAACTATGTGAGAGATCGGTAGATTCTTCTTCTTCTAGGTAGGCTGTGCGTGAATCTGTCGCTCCACTAATTTCTTCGACGCAACGATTCTACTTGGGAGCCTCAGGGTGCTCACATGATGTATACCCTATATGGAGACGCTGTTTTTTTTATTGTCATGGTACGGCGCATATGTCGTTGAAATATGTCGTGATAGACATGGAATTTGTTATTTGTTGTTCCTTCTATTACCA
>SRQG01000026.1:0-139301 GCA_018360325.1 Claviceps aff. humidiphila group G2b | reverse complement strand
TCGGTCGTTGAGCCTCGTTGAGCTCCTTTCATACTCACGTATAAAAGGGTTGATCTATCCCTACCTAGACAGAATAGACCAACCATCTTCCTATGCGTCACTCGTGTCACATGTTGCACAAAAGAATGGGCGCAGCCGTCTGGCCACTCTGATGTGCGGTAAACACCCCTATATACCCTGCGACACACCCCCTAGCTAACAGTGCGATAGGACTTTTAGCTACAAAGAGCCAATCCGAAGAAATGCCTTCGCAGTTTAAACTGCTGCAATAGAGGCGTGTGTGACAGGCGTACATGTGTGGGGAGTCGAACGTGCGACTAGCTCGCAAGTGGAAGTTACAGGTTGTCTTAACCTCCCGGGCTCATAACTATCGCACAAAAGAATGGGCGCAGCCGTCTGGCCACTCTGATGTGCGGTAAACACCCCTATATACCCTGCGACACATGGAAGCCCCGCGTTTGGCTGGTGCGTCGTCAACGACGACATACATTTGTGTGCCACCGAGCTAACTGCCTGCCACTTCCAAGTTCCAGGGTTTGGCTTTCCCCGCAGCCAAGTGGCCAATCTCGGATGAGGAGGGCGGAAGATCCCAACTCTTGCACCTGGAAAGACAAGATAAGCTTATGACGCTTCGCCGCCCTCTTGCTCGGGCTGATAGTATTTCTTGATGCGTTCCGATGTTGTTGACGAGAACCTTGTCTTCGTTCCCCCGTTATTACATCGATTCTCCGGAGTCCGTACATGTACGGAGTTACCTATTAGATGTAGTGGATCCGCGCGGGAAGGAGGGGGGCCGAGGCGGCATCTCGGTCCCGAGGTTGTATGTACTGTATGTACCTAGGTGTACATATGCATCCGATTTCAAACCAATGGCGGCCTTTGTGATGCACGTGTTTCGCTCCACTCGACATCACGTGGCTACTTCACGGCGCATATTGCAGAGAAAGTCAGCGTCGAGTCCCAATCAGAACGTGCCTCTACTTTAAAGTAGAAGATCCAGATAAAAGGCATTGTCATTCTTGTCTAGGAAGAACTTTCACCTGAAGTGCCCTTTCGACCTGATAGCTTTGCAGGATGCCCAGGTACCTAGGTAGCAATCAGTTACTATGTAATAGGTATACATAGGTACCTAAGCCCGTCACACTGACGGCCCGTGACGGGGAATGGCCCATGGCCCATGGGTCCAACAAGCAAACGGGCTGCGCCACCTTTTTCTAGCCCGTCGCGATCGCGTCGCGACGTCGGTGCCTTTTTCGCGTGCTCTGACCTCTAATCCAAGCCATCTGTCAGCGCTGTCTCCGAGACTCTGACTTCTCTGCAAATACCGGAAAGTCAACGAGCGGAGAAATCCAGCATTTGTACGTTTATCTTGCTCCCAAAGACCTCTTGGCGCCGGAAAAATGGCCATCATGAGTTGTTTTCCCGAGATCGACATCCGGGTATGCATCAGTGGCCGGCCAGCCACAGAGTACCCTTCGCCTGACCAACGTGACGACAATGGAAATATGCGCTCTGGCGCAGGCCATGGTGCTGTACATACTCACGAGTGCTACATTGAATCGAAATCTGGCCAGGACTATACTGTCGACATCTCGGTTACTCCCGAGCTTCGCCTTCCACCCACCAAGAGTCTATTAATGTACTTGTCGGTCGACGGACAAAAGTGTCATGGTGCTTCCACAACCCTCAAATCACGGAAGGGTGTACCAAAGCCTTTTAGGTACTCCTTTATCGGGCCACGGCGCGCATCGTCCAGCCCTGGATACATGATCCAAGATAAACTGACATTTTCGCCGGTATCAACTGGTTGGTGTGCCATGCGGTCTTCTCCTGTTGGCTATAGCTCTTGGTTGACTGACAATTTGTTGATAGTCGAGGAAACTTCAAAGACAAAACTTGAGAGAGATTCCAAGATCGTTGCCAATCTAGGAATTATTAAAGTCGAAGTTTTTCTCTGCACAATGTTACAAGCAAAGCCCTGGACACGGCCCTCTCGACGGAGTCGACATGAGGCCCTCACCATAGCTGAGAAAGCCATGAAAGGAAAAGAACTGTCCCATGGCACAACGTATGTTATCAAGAAAGAATGCCGCGAGTTTAATCTAACTAATATAGGTATTCTCGGGGCGAGACTCGCTTCAAGCCCTGGAGTAGATCAGCTTGCGACCGTGAGCTGTTGGCAGTATACAAGTTTCACTATCGATCTCACGGTACGTCCGCAATTGTTTCTGCGGGGGGGGGGGCCAAGAATAAAAATGCTAATGCTCAAATTCTTTAGACGCACTCCGAAGAGAAATGATCTTGCCACCGCGGGACCCAGCCGTTTCGGATGAAGTTTCAGCCATGACTGAAGATGAGGCACGATCCTTGGCTGAACAGTATTTGCGCTTGAAACGGGAGCCGCAAGTCAAATCGGTACGGCAGCTAGGGAAAGACACTACACAGTACAGGATTTTCCTTTGGACAGTTTCTAACTACTTGACAATAGGAAGATAAGAAACCCTTAATATCCAAGCGCACGATTGATCTCACAGAAGACGATGGCGCGCAAGGGTCCGGGTGTGGCCGAGTCAAGAGGCCAAAAGCAATAGATGATGGATGTGACTTTATTGACCTGACGTGAGTGGAACAAATTTGCAAAACAGCACAACCTTCCATAGCCCATAATCCAACAGGCAGGGAATGAGATGAGCTGTAGGTACAAGAGTCATTGCCAAGCATTGAAAAAGGATCGGAGATGTGGCCGAGTGAATTATGGCATGAGATGTGCTGTGCACCGTGTAGGAAAGGTGGTCTGCATGGACCGTCTGGTGCATGATTCTTTCCACCTACAATACCAGCAGCTGTTGTTGACGATTCATAACTGATATGCAGTACCTATGTAAAGTCAAGTGCCATGTTGTTGCGCGGCGCATCAATTTGTTTGATGGACGAATGAGTCTGGTGGGGATGGGCCCGGCAGAACTTAGAACTTAGAAGCCACCAAACCGGATTGGGACGACGACGCCTTCGACCTCCGCTTGTCATGACGTGCCAAGCTACGACCCCCGGTACGGCGGTACATACCTACGTCTGGGAATGTCGACCCTCATCTCAGTGCTCACCCTCATCTCGCCCGAAAACACCCAAGCGGAAATGCTGCGGCTGCCGTCACTTGGCCATTCGTACACTCCTCGGCCACACTGAGCGGCTTGTTTGTTTCTGCTCTTTCAACCATGCCGCCTGAAGTCCAGAGCAACATCCGCGTCTTCATCCAATGGCACGACCAGACTGTCTTCGCTGGCGAGGAGGTGAAGTGCACAGTGACCTTCAAGAACGTGGCCGCGACGACGAATCGATCACAACAGCGAACATCGCCGCACGAGCAACAGAAGGCGCAGGGAGAACGCCAGCGGTTGGCAGTGCCGCTGCAAGCGCGTGCCACCAAGGGAAGTGTCGGGCTCACGTCGCCGCCTTCGATCACAACGACCAGAGGCCATCGCAGGTCGGCCCTCTCTCTCAACGTCTCAACATCCCACGCGCACAGCCGGTCTGGCTCCCTACAATGGCCACAGACTGCTGGCGCCGGAGACGGCGACTGGCGACCAGGCCATAACCACAAGCGATCGTTGTCCATTGTGTCCATTGGTTCAACTGGAACGGCCGAGGAACACGCACACCGCGGTGAACCGCCGTCGAGATCCCAACGGCCTCAGCGCAGCCACAACCGTGCGGCGAGCTTGCAAATTCCGCTTCAAGGGCTGGCTTCTGCTGGCTCGGGGCTTCAATCAGGTGAGTGGACAGACTTATGCATTGCCCCCGCTGCTCTTGGTCTTGCGCTTATATCTGAAAAACAAGCACCGTTCCTGAGTCGACTCGCCAGCTCCCCGTTGCTCAATTCATCTTATCCCCCCGATCGATTTGGCCGATCCGGCCGATTGCCTGCTGCTGCGACAGCACCAGGTACACCTAGCTTGGCCAGCCATCCAAGGTCGCCGAAATCGACTGCAGCACAGCAAATGCCAGAGTTCCGATTCCCTGCCGCGTCGCCATCCGAACATGACGAACGCCCAAGTTCGAATGCGAACAGCGCAGGCGGTCTACTCAGTCCCGCAAGAAGTACATTTTCCAATAGTCATAGGGGACACAACGGCCACCACAATCTGGCTATCCGATCTAAAGAACACCCGCCTAGTGCGGTCGAGCGTCCAGCGGCTCGGATTCTGACCAGTGACACGATTCCGGGAGGCACGCCACGCAGTAGTGGCGAGTTTTACACGATAAGCAATCATTCATCGGAAACGTTGGTCTCGGAATACGTGACACAACCTCCAATACGAGGCAATGGACGACCGTCGCATCTGAGACGCATATCTGGAAAGCCGGTACCACAACAACAAAAGAAGCCAGAATCATTAATGATGGGATATGCACAGATCCAAGGAAACTTCACACTAGACGGCTCACTGGTCAGCCTCGGCCCTTTTGAGCAAGTCAAACAAAAGGGCGCTGTAGGAGGCCGAGGTGGAGGCGTAATTGGCGTTGAGCCGACAAAGCGAGAGTCTGGTCTGCTAAGAGGCCTCGGGTGGGGGACCATCAGCAACTCTCTGGGCGACCTCTTGGGCGGGGGGGAATTGAGCACGATAAAGGAGATGCGCGGAGCGGCCAACTCGAGGTCCGTCCCGCTTCTCAGCACGCCCCAATCGATCTTGTTCGTAGACTTGCAGCTGGCTTCGGGTGAGAGCCAGTCGTACGAATACAGCTTTTGCCTGCCCAAGGGACTACCGCCGACGCACAGAGGCAAAACCATTAAGATTTCATATAAACTCGTTATCGGGACTCAGCGAGTAGGAGGTGCCAGGGAACAGCAGGTGCGGTCGGTTGAGATTCCGTTCAGGGTCCTGGGAAGCGTCAACAGTCATGGCGAGATCCTCGGACATGATCTCATGAATCCGTACATCCTGCTACGAGACACCGCAGTAGTCAACAGCCTGGGGAGACGCCCCAAGGCGCACAAACCGAGAGCATCATTCGGTCGACCGGCCACCATGGATGAGTTTCTCACCTACGTCGATGGTCTCTCGACGAGGCGAGACTCATCGACGGCTATGGCTTTGCTATCCCCGACGGAAACGCCCACCGAGCGACGCAGCAGCAGCCCAACTACATCGCACGAAGCCGTCACCACGGCCAAGGAAGCGATTCACTTAGCAATCATGAGGAGCAACATGTCCAGTGACGGACAACAGCCTCAACACAGCGCCAACCGATTCGAGATTTCTCGCAACGGACAGCGCGTCGGAGTCGTCATGCTCACAAGACCAGCCTATCGACTAGGCGAGATTGTGACCATGGCGATTGACTTTTCTGATGCAGATATAGCCTGCTACGCAGTTCACACCACGCTCGAGACGTGCGAAAAAGTCGACGCCTCTGTGGCAGTCCGCTCGGAAGCAAGCCTGCAGCGTGTGACGCGCAAAGTCTACGTGGCTTCCTCCGAAGCAGCCATATACTCGCGACGGGTGGTCTTCACGCCCACGATTCCCATCTCCGCGACGCCGGAATTCGTCACGAGTAGTATTAGCCTTGAGTGGAAGATTCGGATCGAGTTCGTGGTTCCTCATCAGGGAAACGAGGATGTATCATCGCCAAATGCTGCGGGTGCGGAGGTGCAAGTACCGCATCCGTTGCTGGAGCAGCTCTCGCATGACGACAAAGGCGGGCTGGTGCTCGTGGCGATGGAGAATCTGGCGTGCGAGAGCTTTGATGTTTGTGTGCCGCTGAGGGTGTATGGGGCGGTTGGGACGGGCTTGGAGAGACTGGAGAGGGATGAAGCTTCTGAAGAGGGGCTGCTGGTGTAGATGTAAGTGTTGAGTATATAGGGGTATGATGACATTTAGATGGCGACGGGGGCGTTCTACTTTCAGAGGTCATGTTTATAGAGATGGCTCCCATCTTTGGATAGCAGGGTGGCGGGCGTTGCCTTGACGTTTAGGGAGATGCTTCTCGTATGGTCGATTGCGCGTTCCATGTTGAAGGCCACTTGCTATATCGAATATACATACCACATATCCCGCATTAGATATGCTTCAACACTCTTTAACGTCGGTTTGACTCGCCTCATCTGTTTTGCCCCTCTGATCGGCAATTGCACTTCATGGAAAACGTCACTTTCTCTGGGTGCCTGCTTTTAGTAACTAAATACTTACATGTACATGTACCTACCTCTCCAGGCACACCCATGACCTGCTGGGTTGTTGAGGCAATCACCCCAAGTTCATCTTGGCATCAACATCGCGTATCTCAATCGCTCGGAATGACCTAAAAGCGCTGTGTAATTCGTGAATCGTACATGTATCTACGGAGTAGTTCCCCTGGGAGGGATGAATGACGTTGTGGTGAAGTCAGGGGTACATACCCCAGTTGGATGTGCATCCTCATCTTACTTGCGGACCCGTGCTTCATTTCAAGAGTTGTTGCTTCAACTTTCAAGCTTGCTCATTCGCATGGCCTGTACGTAGGGACCTACTCTGTAGACTGGTCAAAATTGCCCAAAGGCATTTCGTCGGACAAGACGGTTTGATCAGGTAGGTACATACGTACATAGAAAAGGTATGTATGTAATGTATTTTGAGGGCCATCAGCACTAGTAGATTCTCGCGACGAGTCGTCCGCATGGTTCCAAGCCAATGACCTTGGACCCTGTGCAGATTAGACTGTACGGAGCGTGATTCTCTCGCGATACACACGTCCTGCAAAACACTCTGCAAGACATGAGGATCTCCAAAATACATAGGTACGTACCTATGCTCGTTGTCGACTTCCAATCTCGGCTCAATGGCCTAGCAGCAGGGGCCCCAACAGCGGCAGCCAACCAGAGGCAAAGATGGGGCTTGCCAGCCGAGTCTACCGCAGATAAAGGTGGGGAGCTCACAGCTGTTGCAGGCTTGCAGCTGGCAGCGGGGGAGCTTCCTGAATCCTGGTCATTCCCGGTCACCGCCGCCCACACTTACGCGCAGAGGAAAAAAACAAACCTGGTGCAGATCTTCTTCTTCTTGCAATTTTCTCCAACCGCATCGCCGGCAGCTTCACTTGGTGCACTCTGACTTTGTTCGCCTTGGCTCTATTTGGCTCCTGGTCTGGAGCTTGACCGTCGTCCCGCCGACACAGAATTGCAGCTAGCGGGAAGGAACCACCACTCTCTAGACCTGCCTCATCAGACGAGCTAGGTAGCTACAAGTTGGTCGGACCGTTGGTGGCTTATTGACTTACACCGCCGCACCCATCGATGATCGAGCCATTGCTCTCATCTTCCGAACAACATCGCCATACTGCCACAATAGCTTACTCAACTCGTTACTGCCGTCTGACGCTACACATTCAAGACGTCTTCGATCAGACTTCCGCCCGAACTGCCTCCTCCACTCCTCTCTGGACGCGCCTTGCTCCTTACTTGCTTTCGTTCAGCTTGAAACAGCCCGTATCAAGACATTGTTCAATGAGACCGCTGAGCTCGCTCGTATGACTCTCGCAAGAGTCAATGGCCATGAGATGGCTGCCACTGCAACGCCCTCCAGCAACCGGCTGAAGCTGACGCCCTCCAACTCTCCCCATATCACTCGCCCCTCTCGACCTACAACGCGTGGACGCCACATGCATGAGTCACGGCTGTCTCTCAAGAGAGTCGTGGGCACAACTTGTCGCTCGCCGACTGGCTTTGACAATTTGAACTCATCGTTTGCCTACATCGCTGGCGCAGCCGCCATTGTTGTTGACGTCGAAGGCAATCTTTATTCTCAGCGATTCTTTAGGGCCCGTCCTACCGCTGTGCCGGTCTATGCAGTCTCATCCTCCTCCCAGCATAATCCCTCGACACCGATTGCGACTACACCAAAAGCCAACGATAGCCGTAATCGGGCTGCTCCGAACCATCGCGACGGGCCTTGTAGCCCTGGAGAATGGTCAGATTCCCCTACAGGGTCCAAGACGTGGACGAGCCGAGAGAGAATCAAGGCAGCTACTTGTTTAGCTTTGAGCCCGGATGGCAGATTTTTGGCGGTGGGCGAGACGGGCTATGCACCCCGCGTGCTCATTTTTAGCCTGCTGGATGCGTCCTCGGATGCTCCCCTTGTGTCTATCAGTGAGCATGCATTCGGCGTGACAGCTGTCGCCTGGTCCGCAGACTCCAAATACCTTGCATCATTAGGCGCTGCCAACGATGGCTATCTTTTCGTCTGGAAGATCGACCCGCGAACAGGAGCTGCAAAACTTTTTCAGCAGAACCGATGCACTTCCTACATCAGGGACATGGTCTGGATGGACAATAGTCTACTTACGCTCGGTGTGAGGCATGTCAAAGTCTGGAAGATTGAAGATGGTTCATCTCCGTCACCGACGAGGCATAAATTTGCGGGCGATGCTATCCCTGGCAACGCAGCAGCGCAACACAAGACCTTGCCTGGCCGAAATATGCTTTTAGGCAATCTGTTGGATGCTACTTTCAGCTGTGCTGCTGTTGATGGCAAGCGACTCATGCTCTGCACCGAAGCTGGCGATGTCTGTATCCTCGACGACGACGATAAGCAGATGAAGTTGACCAGCGTTTTGAATCTAGACTATTGCATCACATCTATCACGATCCGTGGCAACATCGCTTATGTAGGCGGTAGAGACGGTCAATTCACCACCTTGGATGTTGAGAAAGTCATGGACGGCTGTGCCACCAGCGTTCTGTCCACGAGTCAGACGCCTGCCGGCATCGTCGCATCGGGGTTCCTAGCCGATAAGCTAGTGACCATTGACTCGAAGCAGTCCATCGACGTGTGGGACTCCAACTACTTGCCTGGACAGCAGGTAGATGCTCTGGCTCACATTCCCATTCCCGGGCTCGGGGAGGCCATTATCGGTGTCCATCCACTACACCGGCCAAACAAGGTCAATGCCTCCTTTGTGACGTGGTCAGCTTCGGGCAACGTCACGTTCTGGGACTTGGACGGGCAAATCAAGCTTTCGTTGGATACGCCCGTTGATCAGTCAGCCACGGATGGCTCCTGGGATGCAGGTGAAGTGAACCAGCTGGCTAGTGCGCGTGTTACGAGAAGCGGGCAATTAGTAGTTACGGCAGACCGCCAGGGAGTCGTGAGAGTTCTCGACGTGGATTCAGAGGACTGTTTATTGGACATCAAGGCGCATAATGGGCATTGTCTCTGCATCAGTGTCTACGACGAGGATAACAAATTTCTCATGGCATGCTGTGGACGAGATCGCACAGCACAACTGTTTCACCGGAATTCGAAGGGAAAGATTGAACACTTCCAAACACTCGAGTTTTCAGCCAAGGTTGCCCAGGTGCTTATCGCGGCCGACGACAAAATCATCACCTGTTCCCTGGACCGCACCCTGCAAATTCACGACATTGTTTCTCGCGACGGAGATCCTGATGTTATAGCCGCCGTTCCATCCAAGGTCATTACACTGAAGGCGTCGCCCAGCTCCATGGCAATGAGCCCAGATCACCGCACCGTATTTGTGTCTCTGCTCGACCGGTCCGTTTGCCACTTTGACTTGGCAACGGGGAGACAGATGGGCTGCTTCAAATGCACGGATGAAGGCGGAGTTGAGTCTGCTGTTCTAGACTCGTTGTTCGTCGGGCAGTGGCTCTCCAAGGACCTCGAATTCTTGCTCGGTTCATCCAACACGGACAAATCCATTCGTCTGTACGATGCCAATGCTGGCATGTTTCTGGACAGGGAGTGGGGTCATACGGAAGCCATCAACGGCCTATCTTTTGTCGAGGACGAAGATGGCAGCAAAAAGGTCGTCAGCGTTGGTTCAGACGGGACCATCATGATCTGGGCCCTGGACTTGGACGATCCCTCCCCAAGCTCGATGAGTAGGGATCCATCGCCGGTAAAGGAGGTCACGGCAAATGGCAGGCCGCCGTTGCGCAGGGTTCTTTCCAAGGCCGAGTTGGCTGAATTTCAGCGACCATCCTCAGCACCCGGTCGTCGATCGCCACCTCGAACCCTACGTCACCGAGCCTCGCGCATGACGGTCGGAGCAGCGTCCGCCTCCCATAAACTTCCATTGGGACACCGGGCTAACAGCCCTAGCGATGGTGCCGTTAACGAGGACACGCCATCGCGAAGGCGGCCCTCTGAACCTCACAGGAGCGATAGTCCACCAACAAGCCCCAAGACGAGAGCTAGTAGAGCGCCCTCTGTATCGGCCTTGCCTCATACTGCGAAAAGCAAGACTTCCTCTACCAACTTGCGAGGCTTCGGCTCGCTGAACATGGCAACTGAGCAAGCCTGCCGCACGCTGCGAGCGTACCGAAAAAAGCTTTCGTCCGCGGAACCTATCTCGGCGGAGGTATTGACCGAGTTGGACCAGGAGCTCCGCCTCACAGCTGCAGCACTGGGCGACCGCGCCATTCGAAGCAAAGCCATGAATGAAACTGTTCTCAGCGGATTGTTGGACCAATACTCGGAGCGTTTGGTGACGTTACTGGATGAGAAACTACGGCTTACCAATCAGCTTCCTAAGGACCAGGAATCGGATACGCAACTTGATGACCGGCGTCGCAGCGCGGGGAGCACAACAGGCTCTTCGTCTCCATGAAGTCATTGTGGTTCATCTATTTAATCAACAAGCTCACTGGTTTTTACGGCGGGACGGTGGTATAAAGGAGTGGCAAGAGAGAGATAGCCTGCTCATCTCAGGATGTCTTGACTGGGCATTGCGACCGGCGTTTTCGGAGTTTTCTATGTGTACCATTTCTTGGCGGCGGAAGTGTTAACTTGTTCTGGGAAGCATGCATATGAGAGTAGAGCTGGGAAACAGTTTTTGGACATCACTTTCTCATGATATGATACCAATGGGAATGGCGTATTCATGACTTGAGCATTTCTTACGCTCGGCATAGGTTTACCAGCCCAGCGAAGAACGGAATTCGTATACTAATGGAGATAATGTGCTTCCTGTTCCTTCAATGCCTGTTCCACGCGTATGGGTGTTCAAACATCAACAAGCGATCTCCGCTCTTCTTCCCGTATTATCCCTCCTGACTAGGTGCTAGTTGACATTTGACGCCTTTTGAGGTTTATTTATATTTAAAATACACTAGCTAGGCTGGCCTGAGGTTGCCCAGTTCTAGTACCTCTACATGATGGCTCATAGGGGAAAACCCCTAGGACAGGAAGGAAAACCTCTATGCAATCGTAGTGCTGTGCATCGGGCCAATTTGGTCCGACCGCGGTTCCTATCATACTTGAAAGTTTTTCTGCTCGCCGGTGATAGGCGCGGCAGTCGCTGGATGGTGCGCTGGGAAAGAAAAGAGAAGAGAAAAGAGAAGAGAAGAGAACCCCCCATGGCTAGAGAAAAGCCCGACTCCTCCCCACGATACATGTAACATGCCTCATCAGTCCTGGGCAGGGTCCGCTGCGGCTTCGTCTTCCCACCTCTCCTTCAACTCGGTCGCGAGGAAAAATTGATGTAGGCGGCCTGTGCGAAGCATCCATTGTATCAGAAGTGGTGCAAGCTTCGGGCAGTCCAGGGCCGTCCTTAGGTCGCGGAGGTCGCGACAGGAAGGTGGATGGGGGCGCAATTGCGCAAATGTCGGGCAGTCCAGGATTACGTGGGAGTGGTCATCGGTTCCCTCTCAACACTCGCACATGGGTGGAATCCACGTCTGGTACCTTGCGGTAGAAGAGAAATTTGCGAAGGCCTATCTTTTCTGTGCGCATCTGAACGAGGGCGGCAGATTCATGTTTCATCAACGATCCGTGGAGGCGTACGATCTTGCCCGTGGAGTGGAAGCTTGGGTTTTGTTCAGCGGCTGTGATGGTCCGTTGGGGGCGTCTCGCCCTGGCCTTTGCTCTGTCTCTGTGCCACCGTTCTTTCCATTCCTTTTCGAGGATCTCATCCGGCGGGAGTCCATCAGGGTCGGGGGCCGGTCGGTCTTGAAATGGGGTGAAGGGCGGTCGTCGCTGTCGACGGCGGAGGTGGTTCGCTACCACCGTGCACGCTTTTCGGATCCGTTCGGCCATGCCGTTCGTCTCAATTCTGTCGTGAAATCGCCGTTTGATGTACCGGGTTTGCCGTGGGTGTGCCATATTCCTGCACCGTAGGCCATTGTGCTGCGTACGACCGGGGTGTAAAGGAGGCGCGCTTCTCGCAAAGGGCACCACCACGTCGACGCCGCGAGCACGGTAAGAGCGAGGCGTTGCCGTCCAAGCTTCAGTTTGACTTGCTTTTCGTGTTCGTTCTACCGTAGTTTCCGAGTAATATGGACTCCCAGAAACCGGGTGGATTCCTTTGGGCTGATCGAGGTGGTCGAATCAAGCCGAACTGCGGTCGTGATGGCGTCTTTTTTTCTCGTGAAGTGGAGCAATTCGCTTTTACGCGGGTTGAACTTCAATCCTGACTCTTCGGACCAGTCTTGGCAGATACTCCAAGCAGCCTCTAGGCGGTCCCGCGTCTCTTCCTCTGTCCTGCCATATGCGATAATGTTGGTATCGTCTGAGGAGATTGTGACCGCCGTAAACGGTGCGATCAATGCACCGGCTGCGGTGGCCGCACGCCGTCTTCGAAGCGGCGACACGGTTGTTACCTTTAAGGAGCCGGCTCGTCCCCATGTCGAGGCCGACGGATGGGTGAAGACCCGGACGCCGTTCTGAGCCGTCGACCATACATTGTGAAGTTAAAGGTAATGACCGTGTCGCCGCTTCGAAGACGGCGTGCGGCCACCTCAGCCGGTGCATTGATCGCACCGTTTACGGCGGTCACAATCTCCTCAGGCTTACGTCCGGTGGCAGCGTCGCTGAGCGTGGTCCCTTTGATCACGACTTCGCGGTGGACGCGAGAGGGGACCGCCATGGGGGGGAGGAGCGAGGTACCGGAGTGCTGCCAACAGCAGCACCTAAGCGTTCAGTGCTTCGGATATGGCATCTTTTACCGCGTCTTTGATGTTGTCCGTCGTGAGTTGCGGTGGGCAGTTTTCTTTCTCCTTTGCGCATGCAGTGCTGGCGACTTCAAGGATGGCCCTGATGAAGACGGGGTAAAACGTTTTTTCCCAGACGTCCTCCGGCGACGCCATACTATCTTTAGGTTATCGGGGAGACTATCCCGCGGCGATACTTTCGCGCCTTGTGTGCCACGGAATCGCGTATTGGCGACCGTTTAGTCTCCCCGATTACCTAGAGATAGTATGTATACGACAGATTTTATCAACGGCGGTCGCGGAATCTGAATTGTGAACCAGTTTGATGCAAAGTGTCCTTATAGTCACGTGACTCTTGCGCTGAACTTTGAAGTCGCGCCCTTGGCCGCCTGAACTATTTTTGCTCCTGCAAAACGCGCCATACCCGTCACGAAAACACACGTATCACGTGACCTCGGCGAAGCGACTGCAGACGAAGAAAAACAAGACATCAAAGCCATGCCAAAAGGCGCTTTGACGGATCTCAGCCCTTTCTAATCGCGTCAAATGCAAAAAAAACAGTGAGAGGATTGCTTGCCAAGCCTCTCCAGTCGCTTTCCAAGGATCCTGGTACGCGTTCTTCCCACTTCGATCCCACCCCCGTACATGACGTAGGGGATGAACTCTTTCCGACGACGGCCAACTCGACCACGAGCCTCCAGAAGAAACGCACGACGACTAACTGCTTCGGAATCGGAAAATAGTGTCAAAGAAGTCACCATCTCAGCCATAGATCCTGGCGCTGCATCACTTCCTTGCGACGCGTCAGGGTCCCCTCGGTCGCTTTCGAGGTGGACCGTGGGGCATGAACAACCAGACTCCCCATACGCCCCTCGAGTCGCTGTTCCTGTTCCAGTCGCTCTTGACGCAAGGGCTCGACGCGGAGGCGTTTTCTCGGGTCTCGGAGATTCTGAGGAATAATGCGCTCGTCAAGAGCGATGCGTCGTTTGATGCGGCGCGATTAGCGCCGGATGCGCTGCAGCATTTGTTCTTGGCCGAGCTAAGGGACCAGGTGAAGGGCGAGACGGGACAGGGAGAAAAGTTGACTGCGGCGGGTGCATCGGGATTGGCATTAGGATCGGCATCAGAATCAGCATCAATAGCGCAAGCAGCAGCTTCGGCATCAGAATCAGCATCAATATCGGCGCAAGCAGCAGCTTCGGCATCAGGGTCGGCATCAGAATCAGCATCAAGGTCGGCACACGCAGAAGCTTCGGCGTCGACTTCGATTTTGGCCTCGCCGGCTTCGCGACAGAACAAGACGGATAGTTCGCCGCTGCCATCTCTGCTGCGGGAAGCACATGAGCATATCGACAAGGTGCCTGCTTTGCTGGACCGACTATACGCCCGGTATCGGGATACGGTCGTGGAACAAATTAGAGAGGATGAGAGCCGACTTTTCTCGATACAGAGGGAAATTGCGGTGTTGGAGAAGAACGAAAAGGAGCGCCTGGCCAAAGCGGCGGCTACTCAAAATACTAGCAGCACAACCTCTTCCCTTGCGCCTCGAGATGGACGGTCTGGTGGTTCTCTGGCACCGAATACGCCCGGCCAGATGAATGCACCGAGCCATATACCTCTCACCACCGGCCCGCTTCCACCTGCGGCAACCCAGCAAAGTGGTGGTGGTGGAATCAAGAGAGCGCCTCCAACGACAACGACGCCGGTTTATCCGCCGAAACCATTGTCGAAGCCTGTGGCACAATCACAATCCGCGGTCGCGCCACCTAGTCTCTTGCCGTCTGCAACAACCCAAATGCGGCTGGCTCCGTCGCCCCAACGCGAGAATGCCGCGAGTCCTGGTCTTCAAGCGCCAGTCGGTATGGCCCAGCCTCCACCTCGAGCAGCTGTGCAGACTCCTTCACAGTCACCGCGGCAGACGTTGGCAGCTCGTCCAGAACGCATTTCAATTGCCAGCAGACCAGAGGAGACTACTCCTGTGCCTCTTCCTGTGCCTGCGTCGCCGCGTGGTGCCAGCAGCGCTGCTGTTGCAGGTAATTCAAAGTGGGAGAGGCCTAATCAACCACCCACAACTCAAACGCCAAGCACTCCGGGCCAGACGCGGCAATCTCCCGCGATTGCTCCTGAAGCCTCTCCTGCTACCGCAGCTAAGAGTGACGGTCCGAGGCCGGGTCCACCGCAATGGAGTCCACAGCCTGCTGGTCAAACGCCTACTGCCATCGCGACCCCGATCCGAACCGTGCCTGGGAAGCCGGTGCTTGCAGCTCCTATTAAAGCTGGCTCAGTACAGTCCATTCCTCTGCGTTCAACAGGAACGCCTGGGCTACAAAGCCAGCAGCCTCGTCCCATCTCTACGACCCCTGTGGCGCATCTAGTGCGGCCCATCCAACCTCAACAACCTCTACAACCACAGCAGCAGCAGCCTCCTCAGCAACAACTACCACAACCACAACAACAACAGCAGCAGCAACAGCAGCAGCCGCCGCCATCAAAACACCCACAAGCACAACAACCTCTCCATGCAATACAACCGTCACGCCCGATTGCAGCCGCCCAGCATATATTGCAGAAAAATATCGCTGGATCCAACCCGCCTTCTCAGAAGTGGACGCCAGGACACACAGCACAAACACCGCGGCCAGGACCTTCTCCCACGGCATCTCCCGCACCTCTGTCTGTCCAAAGGGACAGGTCTCATGCGTCGCCCTTTCACACACAAGCGCCCAAATCGGCCATTCCTGAGCATATTATCCGGCAGGCGGCAGCGGCAGCTCCAGCAACAGCCGCAAATGCCTCGACGCCGATGGCCAAAAGGTTCAGCCCTGTCATAGCTGCTCCGTCAACGCCAGTTGCTACAACGCCAATTGCTCTGACACGCGGCTTTGGGACGAAATGGGCATCGCATTCAACTCCTTCTACGCCGCGGCCTATTCCGGTTGAGCCTGAGAGCCCAGCATACGAGCCCGTCAGCCCACCGACTCGAGCCGCTTCCATATTATCTGATGCGTCTAGAGCTATGGCCAAAAGAGATGCCAAGGGCTTACTTGCCAGGACTGACAGTGTCTTAGCAAAGGCAAGAGGAAGACCGGTACGAAGCGCACACAGAGGCCGCGGCGCTAGCACTACCCCATCCATCAGTGCAGCGACAAGGAGAAGCATGTCGATTGCATCACAGGCTGACGAGCTATCCATGGACCATCACAACCTCCCCTTCCACCCCCCTCCCACGACGACCAAAATCAAGCACGAGGTGCTCACACCCCGCCACATGGAGGAAACAGGTGACACCACTGCCGACGAGAGCGCCCCCGGTCGAACCACCATGATAACTCCCGCAAGCGTAGCATCCAGACTCGCCAAACGGAAGCGCCAAGACTCTCCCCCACCCGTACCATCAGGCCCTCCAACACACGTCCTTTGGACTCGCGGCTTCACAAAGGTCTCCTCATCCGCCCTCGACCAAATCTCGAGCCACCGCGACGCCAACATGTTCGCAACAGGTGTACGCGAACGAGACGCCCCCAACTACCGCCAAATCGTACTCCAACCCCAAGACATCACCTCCATCCGCTCCGCCATCAAACAAGGCAACAAAGCAGCCTTCCAGGCAGCTAGCGCCCTCCCGGGAGGCGACCCCGGCACCGCAAGCGTCTGGCTCCCCATGTCCAATGACCTCGTCCCCCCACGGGCCATCATCAACTCCGCCCAACTCGAGCGCGAGCTCGTTCACATGTTCTGCAACGCCATCATGTATAACCCCGATCCAGACCGCGGACCAGGGCCCTCCTTCCTGAAGCGTAATCAAGACGATGGAGAAGAAGAGGAGATTGTGGGGTACCATCTTGATGAGTTTGGGGTCGTGAAAAACACGCGAAGCATGTTCGTCGAGGTGGAGAAGTTGCTGGGGGATTTGCGCAGTGCAGAGAAGGAACGCGGAATGGCTCCGCCGCCGGCGTCGTTGATGTCCTTGTCGTCGGCGTCGTCGTTTGCAGGTGCTGGTGGTGCGCGGCGCGCGAGCGGGACGACGCCGGGGGATGATACGGCGGAGGATGAGGATGAGTTGGCGGGGGATGGGAATACGAGCACAGCGAGTGTTGTGAAACGGAGGCGAATTGCAACTAGAAACTAGGGGTTGTTTGCGAAAGCGTGTGAATCGCAGTGTTGGTGGTATGGAAGGGAAGGGAATGGAAGGGAACTGGGAAGATGACTGTGTGGCTTTGTCGCTCAAGGCGAGGAATATGTTTACAGGAGTGGAAAAGGGGTTAAGAGGGATATCGTAGGGAAAGAGACATGTTTGCAGAAGAAGCCAATTAGAGTGTATTGGATTATTGTGAATGTAGGCCTTTATTAGCGCGCCTGGGGGCAAGGGCCTGGCTTTTCAAATGCCTTGCTTCATATCTGTGTTGTTCAAAGATGCGTTGCAAGTATGATATCTAAAGGGGGGGATGTATCCAAAGTGTGAGATTCAGTGCGAAAGTAAATCACGGTACATTTAGAGGTATGTACGTTGTTGCTGAGGATGTCTTCATTGTAGGTACGATTGATGACATGATAAAAGGCTATTCTCCTTAAGAGTATGCAGCACAACTTGGTGTATATACATCTCTCGGTCAAGGCGTCTATTTGACCCTACACGACTAACGCTCACGCATGAGCTGCAACACTGCGTCCACTCCTGCGAAATCCATGCTTAATACTCCGTACGCGAAACACGAAATCCAACATAACCCTGGTATATGCCCGTTAATCAACTGTGTTTGTACACGACTCCGAGAGAAAAAAATACAACCAGATAAGATAAGAAAGTGTTGGCCGCGTCAGGTACCGGCGGTGATAGTTAAGAGCAATCAAGTAAAAAACGCATGCATATCCAAAGCAAAGTGTCTTGGCTAATGCGCCTGAGTCTTCCGACCACTCTGATGAAATGAAGGTTCCCCTGCATGATGGAGAAATTAAACGAATAAAGTTCTTCAACAAGGGTATCTCCTCTTACGAGTAGTGCACTTGATGGAACGAACCTCAGCCCTGGGAGGCCTGGGAGGCCTGATTTGAATATAAAAAACTTGCAGTTTCCTTGAGATGCGGGTTATACTGGTGTTGAAGTTCTTGTCGTGTTCCATTTGCACAAGACGATAGATAGGCGCCAATGTTGTCTCATCCTCCGAACCTAGCGGATCTGCAATCTTCAACTAGTGAAAGTGACAATGACTTATCAGTTGCGAGCAGGATTTCGAAATTCGGGGCTTTCGCCGCTCGAAGGATATTGTCAGATTTACTATGCAATCTGATGGAAGAAGGTTATTTGGGTGAACATTGATGATATTGTTATTTTATGGATTCTGATCATGTCTTGTCTAAGTTCCTCGAACAGGCCTCGAACATGGCTCCACTTTATGTACAAAATAACTCGTGGAACCTCAGTCATGCTTGGTAATCTGTTTTACCTCTTAGCGCTTACGGCCTCAGCACTCCTGATATCCGACAGATATCTACTATGTGTGATTTTGAAGTTCAGCTCGTGGTCGTCATTGAGCGTGAACATAAACCGGCCGGGGGGCTTTTGGTGTTGAGTTGACAGCGATGGCACTCGCGTGTGATTTTCTGTATCAAACCAGTATTTGCATCCTCACCAGCTCTCTTGAGAACCTTCGCCAGTCGTGCAATCTCTGACGAATCTGTGATACAGAGAAATGACAAACAGCCGCGTCTTCCGCTTTCAACGTCCACCACGGGTGTCCCAATTGTCTCACAAGAGGCACCTTCTTCTTGCCTCGGATCAGGTTTCTCTCGATGTTGTTGAGATTGATTCCTAATCTGTCCATGCCTCTAATGAAAAACGAGCAGGGTATACATAGAAAGGAAAGGAGAAAAAGATGAGCCCCAGTCAGCTGCCACACAGTGGAGATCAGCTCACTGTCCGTAGCGAGGTACTCGAGCGGTTACTCTTGCTCCCCTCGCTCCTTTTCTTGGTGTCGTCCAGGAGCGCTTTTCTCGGCCAGTCTGGACAAATATCGATATTATCACGCGGGAACCACCACTCCAGGAACAGGAAGAAGAGGTAGTCGATGACGACACACAGACAGAACAATTTGCCGGCCCAGATGCCGCATCCGTAGTAGCGCTTTAAGCGATCAATGAGCGCAAAGTTGCGGGTCCTGCTACCATTATAGCCACCTGTGTCGAAGCCGTAAAACTCCTCCTCGCTAATGGTTCCGGTGATGCCATCGTAGACGCGCTCCGTGCGCATGGCCACGTTGGACCATGAGTACATCTTTTTGACTTGTTCGTGGAACTTTTCTGTGCGCACTTTACCGGCGCGCACGGCTGTGATGGCTTTGCAGGTGGCCAAGACAAGGTCATCTTCCTCGGGTTTGGCAAAGGTTGTCATGTGCGAGGGGAGCACTTCGGGAATGCCACCGACCTGTGTGCACACAACGTATAGGCCGCAGCTGGCTGCTTCGACAATGACGGTCCCGAACGCTTCGGTCAGAGAAGGATGCAGGTAGATGTGGCCGCGAATCATGACATCGCGGACGTCTTCGTGGCGCACGGGGCCGAGCATCTCCACACGGTCCTGGAGGACGTTTTGCTCAATCATTTGCTCGAGATCAATGGCTTTCGGACCGGAGCCTGCTATGATGAAGCGAGTGTTAGGGTGCGTCTCGAGAATGCGCGGGATGGCAGCGATGAGTAGGTCGGTTCCCTTGTTGTAGAAGAGGCGGGATATTACGACGATGGTGATCATGTCATTAGGACCGAGGCGCTGCGGAGACGGATCTGGGGCAAAGGATGCGGTGGGAGAGGATGGACAATCGCGGGGGCGGAAGTTTTCGGCGACGACGGCATTAGGTATAACGGAGACCATGAGGGGATCGAGTGAGGCTCGAAGAACTGTGTTTTCTTTGCTGTCGAGATGGGATTAGTTGGTGCAATTTGAAAAACTTCAACACAGCTCTACGGTGCAATCGGCGCGAACGTTTATAGCTTTGCACCGAATTCTCCAGGCTAGATCTGGGGTTGCACTCTTACCATGTGTGACTCACACATATACTATGATCCACGTCACTGAGAATAAATTTCAGGAGCTTGTTCGTGAGAATGCTCGCGGCGTCGGCGAAGCCAAACAGCGAGTGATCTGTGAACACCGTCCTGAGCCCCATTGTTCGTGCGTGCAGGATTCCCTCATGACAAAGACAGCTCAGACTGCCATGGCCGTGAACAATCTCAATACGTTCACGTATAAATATGTATCGGAGGATGGGGAAGAAGGAGAAGACAGTCGGAAATGTGGCCTGTCGGTAGATGACGAGAAAGGGCACATGGTACACCTTGAGTCCATTGGTAAGATAGCGGACACCCTTTCTATCATCATGTGAGTGGGTGATAATGATAACCTTGTGGCCTCGATCAATCAGCTTGCTCGAGAGCTGATATATGTGCGATTCGATGCCTCCTGGTTGTGGAAAGAAGAAGTCGCTGACCATGGCGATGTTGTACCGCCGGCGGGTCATGTTGGCGACTGGAAGAACGACGGACTATGAGATTGCGCTGAGTCTCGACATGGTCTCTGGATGTTTGTTTGCTCGATTGAGATCGATTGGGCACCTTAATGACGCTATGTTGTCAGATCTTCGTCAGATTGGCTTTGGAAGTCGAATTGTTGAAGCTGGTTTGCAGCTCCGTCTCCTTTGTTTAAGCAGCTGCAGCAGGTATGACCCAGGTATCTTGGGGAAATTGGCGGAACGGGACGATAAGCTTGGCGGTGGAAAGGGGCAGAACGCTGATAAGACCGTCACCGCCTAAATTTTTGGGCCAGTGGATGAGGGACGGACTTGGCTGAAGCCTGCAGGACCTTCGACATCATCCAACCTGGCTTACGCGCGCCATAGGAGCAATCGAGTCGCAGACATGTATGCGAGGTACGTGCCGCCATCAAAGGCTTCGAAAGCCCCGGAATTCTCCCAGTCTCCTGCAGCGGCGGTGACTATCTCCGATTCCAGGCCGTCCGAGTCTGCGGCCCGCGATGCCATCAAGCCAAAATTGGTCGAGGAGTTCAGCTACGCCCGCTATGTCCCGGCTGCCAAGACGAAAGCAAAGGCAATCGCGGAAACTGCACCTGCACCGAAACCGATTCAGTTTTTCGATGATGAACAAGGATCAGGCACTCCGAAGCGCAAACGAGAACCTACAAACGAGCCTCAGTCGAGTGCTAAAAAGTTGAAAAAGGGAAAGGCGGAATCTTACGAAGCGAATGGCATTGAAAAGGGCGCTAGCCCAGCCTTGATTGAGCGCTCGAGTGAAAAGAAGAAGAAAAATAGGAGGAAGCGCAAACAACGAACACGGGCTGCTGACGATTCGGACGACGAATCTGACGAGTCCGACAACTCGCAGAAACCCGTCGAAACGCCGTCCAAGCCAGCAAAGGATAGACAAAGAAAAGAGAGGCCATCGGCTCAGGAGGAAGATGTAGTCATGGAGGATCGAGGTGATGCCGTCGATGACAATGAAGACGTAGACGGCGACGTGCAGATGGACCAAGAATCAACGGTTGATACGCAGCCAGAGCCGGAATCGCCCGTTAAGGAAAAGAAGCTCAAACGGGAGAAAAAGAAGAAACCAGTCAAAGAACCTGTACCAGATGACGGCGAGGAGGAGGTCGATGAGAAAGTATTGGCACGACACAAGGCTGTTCTGGAACGAAAGTCAAAGTCGATTAAATTGGCAACCGAGGTCTCTCAAGACCAGGCCAGCGATTCGGACGAGGAACCGGTCGAAACTCACGCCTTGGCGCCATTGCCCCAACCTGCCGTTGTACCAGACGATGATTCTAAACCCGCGTATGACACATTGCCGCAGTGGTTGTCTGCCCCCATACGAGTCTCCCAGGATACCCGCAAGCCATTCACGGAATTAGGAATTTCCCAGCGCCCGTCACGCATACTGGCTGATAAGGGCTACTCGGAGGCCTTCGCTGTTCAAACAGCCGCAATACCTCTTTTGCTGCCTACCAGCAAACAACGCGCCGGCGACGTGCTGGTGTCCGCAGCCACAGGTTCCGGAAAAACGCTGGCATATGCTCTACCAATCGTCCGCGATATAAGCCAGGGCGTTGTCACAAGATTGAGAGCGCTAGTCGTACTCCCGACCCGAGAGTTGGTTAAGCAAGCGCAGGATGTGTTCGAGATATGTGCCAAGGCTTACGAAAGCGAAGACCGGAAACGAGTCCGAGTCGGCGTGGCTATCGGCAGCCAGTCGATCAAGTCAGAACAGGAGGCACTCATTGACCGCGATTCGCGTTACGATCCCGACACATACCAAGCAATACAAGAAGAGCACAAACAAAAACGGGCGAGCGGGCCGACATCAGCAGACGTGGATGATGAAGTTGGCCTCCATCAATCAACAGTCAACGACCCCCGTCTTGGCGCCTGGGAGGGCGAAGTGGTAGATTTTACGTCCAAAGTTGATATACTCATCTGCACCCCGGGCCGCCTCGTCGAGCACATTGAGCAAACTCCTGGGTTCAACCTCGACTACGTCCGCTGGCTCGTCGTAGACGAAGCTGACAAGCTCATGTCTCAGAGCTTCCAGGGATGGCTGGAGCTGGTGTTGGACAAGTTCCATACCAACAAGTTCAGCGCCCGCGACTTCCCCGACATGGCATATACTGGCGTGCGAAAGGTGATTCTCAGTGCTACCTTGACCAGAGACTTGAGTCTTTTAAGTCAGCTCGCTCTGCAAAGGCCGCAGTTGATTGTTCTGGAGAACGAAGCAGGCGTCCAGGTTGTCGCTGAGCACACACTGCCCATGACGTTGCAGGAGCACGCGGTGCGAGTACACGAGGCAAATCTCAAGCCGTTGTACTTGCTCGAGCTTTTGCGAGGCTCTCACATGAAGAACGTGGCGGCAAAGGAAGGAGAAGATGCTTCCCTGTCGAAGGTGTCAAAAGAAAACAAGGATGATGGCAAATCCGACAGTGGTTCGGATACGTCGTCTGACGAGTCAGAGAGCAGCTCTGATGACTCTTCAGATACCAGCTCCGACGACTCGGAGGCCTCAGGCGATTCTCCAGACGGTAGCAGCTCGGCAAAGGCACGCACGACGATTCCGAACGCACAGCTACCAATCTGCTTGATCTTTACCAAATCCAATGAATCTGCACTCCGGCTGTCTCGTCTTCTCACCCTCTTGGACGCCTCCCTCGAGACTCAAATTCAGACATTGACCTCCACCACCGCCACCCACATCCGGCGCAAGATTCTCCGCGCATTCACCACCCCCGCATCGCCCGTCCGTCTCATCATCGCCTCGGACCTCGTCGCGCGAGGTATCGATATTCCGAAACTGCAACACGTCATCAACTATGATTTGCCCGCTAGTGTAGCAGGCTATGTGCACCGTGTCGGCCGCACGGCTCGTGCAGGACGACAAGGTTCCGCCTGGACACTGATTGGCGACGACGAGAGTGGCTGGTTCTGGGGCAAGATTGCCAAGAACCCAGGCATCAAGAGAGCGGAAAAGGTGCAGCGAACGAGAATAGAGGAGATGGATGAGGAGAGGGTCAAGGAATATGAGGGTGCTTTGTCCATACTTGGGAAAGAGGCACTCGAGATAAGGAGGAAATGAGGGGCTGGCCGTGACTATTTGAATTTGAACATGTGAAGCCACTGCATTTGGTGTAAATAACGTGCAAGAAATGCATGATACAGGGGCCTGACTTTGTTGAGCGTAGTTGATGCAATGCAATTGTTGTGTTTTTCATGCCCCATGCTCTCGTGCCAAGAAGAGAAAATGGGAAGTCCGAAGGGACATGGATACGTAGTAAAGCTGAAGGATCCCGCTGTCGAGGATTCACGTGAACGCACTGACGGTCGCGATATACGTGCTGGAAATACATGGTAGCTGATAACAAGCGCCAAATTTAAGGCAAAATTGAAGGGGGGTCTGCGACGCAAGGCACGAGGTCTTATGTACCTATGTGGTGAAGGTATAAAGCTTCGCTTTACTTCCTCATCTTCTCAGTAATCGTCGCAAATTAGCGAAGGAGAGATGTGGAGGACTCAGCAGGAACAGATTGATTGAGCATGGTGGAGGAGAGGAGAAGTGAACGCGTATAAAGAAGCCAATTGTAGTTGTCGATTTTTCCTTTGTCTTTTCTTTCTTGTTCTTTTAATTTTGAATTCATACGATTCTAACAGGTATCTCGTTCTCCTTCAGTGACGCCGTAGAGGTGTGCAAGACAGCCGACGCGGTGGCATGGGCGGAAGTTGATGATTGATGAGTGTCATAATGCCGATTTCCGTTTCTGAATGAAATGACCCATGGCGGAAACTGCTGCGTACCTGTTCATCCTCGCCTGGGGCTTGAAGCACTGGCCGCTCTATAATTACTTCAACTTACACAGTATATTGGGGTCAAGTTAATAAGGCGTTCCCGGATGAGCCGAAATTGACAAACGTGAGTGTTTGTTAACGGAGCGATGCTCGTTTTGTCGAAACTCCGGGAACTACAAAGTACGAGCATAACGAGAGAAACGGCTTACAAGAACTTGCCTCGTGTCAGCCATAGGCCTGCCCAGACAGATACCACCACACGAGTTCTGTCTCTTTGTGTTTATCGGCATTTGTGAACAGTGAACACAATCCTCGAATGGAAGGTCAAAATGGAGAAGCAAGTCTCTGCCAGACGGAACATGAGGATTTTTTAGGGTATCCAACTCGTGTTGGTGTTGACATACTCTGCCAGCAAACGCACAAATGACTCAAATCAAGCAGCTGCCAGAACTAGGTACCTACCCTTCACATCAAAAGGTAAATGTCAAAGAGACATTCTGTGACGCCAAAAAACAAACTTGACAAACTTCAAAAAGATATGGAGTAGCAATTGCACGTTTCGATCGTGCGACCTCCGGGTTATGAGCCCGGCTGTGATGATGTTAGTTCCATGTATTGAGTGCATGGGTCGAGGATGAGGGTACGAGGGTACTAACCGCGCTTCCACTGCGCCAAATTGCTTGAGGACCCTTGGCCTGGAACAGATAGCGGCGTGAAGAGCAAGTGTAGTATATAAAGGCAAAGAAATAATTTTCTAGCAATTTGCCGAATAAAAGTTGCACCGTGCACGTGTGTGCGAGTGGATGGGGTTGAAGGAGTGACGCTGTGGGGTTGTAGCCGCGAATGCCCTCTTTCTCAGGTGGTGGGAAGTACCGAGACCCTAGACCCCTGTCTGCGTACAATTCTGCGTACAAGTCTTCGTACATACTCCGGACAATTTTTGTATCTACGTAATAGCTATGTTACAGGCTGTAGCCCATTATCTAGATCCCCAAATCTATGTACAAGCCAATACCAGTTGCCGCGAGGCGATTACGTGTCCAGTCTAATGTACAAGAAAAAGCAAAAAAACGTCTATAAGTTCGTAGCTATGCGTGGTCGTTTTGCACGACTGAACCTCATCATATGCAAGTTACATTACTTTTCCATCCAAGTCATAAACAGTCATTGCGTACTGTGTTGAATGCATCGCTTCCCGTTTGCCCCACAATACTTTTGGTTGCGTAGAGTGATTTACTCACGCACATATGTACAGATGGAGAAAAGAGGGAAAAAAGGGAGTGAGTGAAGAAAGGGAGTGAGTGAAAAAAGAGAGTGAGTGAAAAGATCAAGATGAAGAGGGAGAGAGAGACACGGAAAGCCAGAGTGGAAGAGCAACTTTATCATCCGGTGTGCTAGCCCAACTCCCACGATTCACCCCACAGCTCATTCAGATTCAGACCCAGAAGCTCCAGGCTGGGGTCCATATTGAACGGCTGGGCTTGGTCTCCCTCACCGAGCATCCACGACGTGGTGGATGCGGCGGCAGGATTAACAGGGACAGACGGCAGTGACGGTGGGAAGACGAACGGCGGAGCAGACTGAAAGGTAACCAATGTCAGTTTCTATTGTAGAAGCCAGATTCAGGGGAGAAAAGGTTCGATAATTTTAAACGTGTATACATATGCATGTACATACCTTTGACTGGCCGGGCATGTCCAGCCCCGTCACGCCGCTGATGAGCGCGCCACCCAAATTGTCGGTCCCACTGCCAGTATTGCGAAGAGCATTCCTGATGTCTGCATTCGATTCTGACACCTCAGCCGGCTCTTGATTTTCTAGTAGCCGGTGATGGAGATTGACGAAGCGCTCGCCCGACGTCGACTTGGCCGCCTCGGCCGTCTTGGTCCCCAGGTGAGCCTCGAGAAGGCCGAGCGCAGCACACATGATGGAGTAGCCCCATGGCTCATTGTTGCCGCACCGCAGCAGGCGATCTTCCTTCATGGCGATGCACTTCTCGATGAGCTTGAGGGTGTGGTGAGAGTTGATCATAATCATGTTGGTAGATCCTCGTGGCTGAAGCATTGTCACGCTGCAGAGGTTGATGGCCGTCGTGAGGGCGTCCTCGCGCAGGAAATTGAGCGAGCGGATGCCGTGCTCGTAGAGCTTGTCGTGCAGGAGGACGATGTCACGCGCGGCGTTGTAGTAGATGATTTCCGAGTACTGATATTTGGAGTTCTGCTTCCGCAGCTTCAGATACGGTTGGTGAAGGGGGATGATGTACTGCCGCAGCTGTACGTGGAGGAGCGTGTAGGCAATGAGCGGGTTCTTGTTCTTTGTGGTGCTGCCCTGTACGCCCTGGACACCTTGGACGCTCATGTCCCACGACGGGAGGGCGTCAATCTCGTGCGTCAGATCGTTGGTGTAGCGTATCACCTGCTCGTAGTCAATCTCAGCCGACGGCCCCGTAAGCAGCCGGCTGAGCTCCAACCTCAGCGGAAGGCTCTGCCGCGTCAGATTCTGAAACGAACAAAAGGTGTACTCCGTGGCTGCTTTCGACGGTGGTAGACTGGTCGTCTCTTCATCAAAGTCCTCGTCGTCTAGATTACTCGGCGGGTTGGTGTCGTAGTGGAGTTGGCTGAGTAGCGTGGGCAGGCCGTGATCGAATGAGGCCTGCATGTCAAACTCTTGCACCGTAGTCCAGATCCGCCGCCGCATCTCCTGGTTGTAGATGGTGATTTTGCCACCGCCCATATGGCTAGGCTCCCGGTGAAGGCCGACCGAGATGCCATCTTGTATCAGAGCGCCCGAGCTGGTCCAGAACCTCTTCTTCTTGATGGTGTTGACGCGCTTGCCGAGGTAGAGCAGACATGCAATCTGGAAATGTATGAGCTTGCGGTGCTTCTGGCTCTGCCTCGACAGCCAGCCGTCGCATGCGATAATCCACCTCTCCGCCCAGTGCCTGGCATTGGACATCATGCCAATGAATCGGAACTTATCGCGCGTGTGCACACAACTTGCCACGGCCAGTATGGACAAGACGAGAGCTGTCATGGCCGCACTCCGATGCCTCATGTTGGACGGCTGCCGCCAGAAGTCGGCGTATTCTTTCCGGAACGTGGGAATATGCACAATGCGGTGGATCTGCTCAAATTGATCCAGATAGACGGAAACAAGAGCATCGGCCTCGTCCTTGGTGGGCAGAAGAGCCTCCAGCTCTGTATCCCGCTGTTCAAACTGGCTGTCCCGGTCCTCGGCACGGCGCTTGCGGTCTTTTCGATCGTGCAAAACAACAGGCCGTAGCCACTCGTCCGCCGTTTCTCTCATGAATGGACACAGACCCGTCAGCTCGACAAAGGCCATGCTCGCGTTGTGCGGACCAAAATACCGAGTGCGGAACCCCTTGCCCCGAAAGAAGCGAAGCTCGCCCTTCTCGCCCGCTGCCACAGTTGTGGCATCCAGACACTCCTGCATATCGGATTGCGGCGGTGGTAGCCCGTCGCTCTCGGTCGGATTCTCGTCTCTCTTCGTGGACGGCGAGTCGGTTGCCGAGATAGTGCTGCCGTCAAAAGAGGTCCCTCCGCCAGCTCGCGTGATGAGGTTCTTGATTTGTGAGAGTTCCAGTTCCAGTCGCCGAATTCTGTCATTATCTCCCCGAGACGAGAAGCTCAATGTTCCATCGCCGCTACTGCTGCCAATCCCTAATCTGCGCATATCCAGCGGTGTAAGGAGCGGCGGGACGACCGCTGGCGCAGTTACGAGCTCGCCGGTACGTGACTCGTAGCTGCACCGATCCGGTGTGTCACTTTTGATGCAGCGCTCACACGGGAAGCCCCTGTCGCAGGAGAGCTTGCGGCGCCGACATTCGAGACAGCTGAGGCGGACACGTCGTCTCTTGCGCGATGGTTGCTGGTCGCCGTCGCCTTGGGATCGCGAGGCTGCGTCCGACTCCGGGCTGGAGCTTCTGTCCGTCATGCTTCTTTCTGGGTATGAAGTATGAGGGTGACTTTTTCGATGTGTCTCTGCGCGGTCCCATCAGAGAGATGTCTTGCTTTGAGGGGTTTATCCCAGTCACAAGCCGCCGGCCGGTCAGCCTGCCTCTGGGCGCGTCAGCTTCAACGTAGTCGTGTATGCACTCGGGAATTCGAAAAATAATCTGCTTATCAATCTGATCTGATAAAGTCTGCACGGTCTGGTCGACCCAACGCCGAGCGGAATACGAGGGAGAGTTTGCGAGTGTTGCTGGTTGCTAGGGCAGTTTCTTGCAATTCCCCGGGTTTAGATGTTTGTATCCTATTCCCGGGCTCGTGATTTCATGACTTGACTTCAATTGTCTCGGACGTCCGAGGGCTGACCCACCCACTATGTACATCTCAAAAGTCGCGTTCGCGTAGCGAGGCCAGAATCTTGACACTTGGATCCTACCTATGTACGAAGTAGTGATATCCTCGGAAGTCTTGGTCACAAAGGCGGGCTGGATTTTCAATCAACTTTAAGGATTCATGGACTTGATCTCTGGTCTTCTAGCATGAATTCTCTCGCCGAAAGCGACCAGCTGCCTCCAACATTGCATCCGATGTACCTAGGTAGTCCAGTACCTGCTCGCATTGAGCGAGCTCCAAAGGGTAGCTTACCTACCATAAGCGCTACTCCGGCCTTGAGCGTATCATGGATCCATGCCACTTGAAGCTTCACTTGTTTGAAGTGACGAGATCTGTGAAACGCTAACGCTAATTTAAAGATGCAACTTGCGCTGGACCACCGGTAGACAGCATGCTCCTCACTCGTCCAAGATGCATCCGTAGCAGCGACCATATCGGACGAAATTCATAGAGGTACGGAGTAGTGAGAGAGGCAGACATTGAAGAGCTGAGCTGCGGAATTCAAAGCTCTCCAAAACCAATGAGCGACAGATTTTTCGGTTCTGACACTCGAGGTTCGGATGAACATCACTCATGACGATTTCGGAATTTAAATTGTGAAGACATGACCAATCGTGCTCAATGTCGCTCTCTGCTTCGTTCTGCTGAATGTGTTCGTGTTGAACCCTTGCATACCTGATGATTGTGCTGCACTGATAACTCATCGAATTGTAGAACTGACGTTAATAAAAGAGAAGCAAGGCGGAACCTTTTTTCCGGGTCAGCCTGGATGCTCATTGCTGCGGGCAAGGGACGAATCGGTTGAACCCGTGAAGGAGTCAGAACTTAGAAGTCAGAAGTCAGAAGTCAAAACTCAGGAGATGTGGATTCGTTCGTTCCTGAACTTCCTGCACCGTTTTCTGACAAAGCTTTTACAGCGGGCGGGCCATTGCATCCACCCATTCATTGGCCTGACTCGAGCGGCGAGCCAACATCTCCGAAGCCCCCCAATTGTATCAACTTCAGTTTCGCCCGCCCCTTGATCCCAGGCAGTAACACGGAACCATACGAATACACATATACTCAAATTTCAAACTTAAAAAAGAACACCACTTCCTACAAGCCCCCTTGCCCCCCATGACCACCAAAAATGGAGGCGACGACGAAGCCTTCCGCGATCGCATCATAGCACACATGAACCAACTACACAGCCGCGAACTCACTCACTACCTCCGCCACTACCGCGGCCTCACCACACGCCAATCCGCCGGTGCGACCCTCGATGATTTAACCCTCCAAGGCATGCGAATCCGCGCCCGAGGCATCGACCACGTTGTTGACTTCAACCCCCCGCTTCAGTCCTGGACGCAGGTCCGCCAGCGCGTCGTCGAAATGGACGCCGTGGCTCGCGACGGCCTCGGCATTAGCGACATCTACATGGACAAGTTTTACATGCCCGACTTTCTTGGTTCACTGATCATGATTGGCGTTGGATCCTACTTCATTTCTGCTGTCTGTCTGCCGTGGATAAAGCCCGGCTTGTTTCTCTGGGACTTGTTGGATATGTATTTCCCTTGGGGGGCAGAGACCTTTCGGTGGCTGGTCAAGGCGATACTCCTGCCTGTTCTTGGGATTCACTTCCTTGAGCCGTTGTATTTTGATATGTCGAGGCTGCGGAAGCATGGCGTGTATCGAGGGTCGGGTCTTTGGTGGATGTGGATCGTGAGTTGCTTTCTTGAGGGCTTCACGGCCTTTAGGAGGTTCGATCGGGTGATTGCTAGGAGGAAGGCTGAGAAGGAGGCCAAGAGGCACTGAGTATGGCCCTCTACACGAGAAGCCGGAGGTCTGGAGTGAATGTCATACATGACACTTCACTCTGTTATTGCTTCAATGCTTTGGGAAGTGGGAGTTTCAATTCTCGTCACATGTTCCAATCGTTGATACTTTTGTATGACTAGATGTGTCAATTCTGACTGCTACTACCAAAATCCGCATGTCGATACTACCCCTATCTCCCCCCTCATGCGTCCTGGTATCCGTCATATTCATCATAATTGCCTTGCATCGCTTGCGTGCTCACCCAGTCCAAACTTGCCAGCCCTCTCATAAACCGGTTCTCCAGGTCTCGTGCGTTCTTGTGCCAGTCGCATGCAAAGTCACATTCCGGCTCCGATGTTTCGCCAAAATACTTGCAAATCTGAGCATGTCGACAAGAGTTGGTGTTTTCGCAATACATAGCCAAGGCCTCCAAGCTGCGCAACCTGGCCGCTGCATTTGGATTCTCCTTGCAGTCGCCCCGTACCATTCGCATTACCCTCTCCAAGTCTTCGCGGCTGTAGTAGAGGAAGCAGTAGCTTGCGTTGCCATCACGACCGGCACGACCAGCTTCTTGGTAATATCCCTCAAATGACTTGGGGATGCGCCAGTGGACTACAAACCGGACATTGTCCTTGTCAATGCCCATCCCGAACGCTGTCGTGGCTACGATTATATCGTATCCTGCTTCATTGTTGATCCATCGACCCAGCGTATCCTCCTTTACTTCTTTGGGTAGTTTTGCGTGGAAAGGGCGAGCCCCAACACCTGCATCTCGTAGGGCCGCTGAAAGGGACTCGCACTCGTCCCGTGAAATTGTGTATATGATCCCAGGTACGTTCTCTACTCTTTCGCCCTTTGCTTGCAAGTCTTGGTTCCGAACTGCTGCTCGTCGTCTTTCATAGACCGCTCGTATCCATCTAAGGAAATCCGCAAGTCGATTATCGTCTTCATCTCTGGTGTAACGGATCTCCATGTGAAGATTGTGGCGTTGAGCACTCATCAGAAATGTCTTGACTTTGTCTGGCGTCTCATCCAGCTTCAAAGTGTGAAGCACATCTTGTCTAACCTGGGCATTTGCTGTCGCCGTCAGGCACATTATAGGCACGTCAGGAAATGTGTCACGAAACCACGAGAGTCTTTTGAAGTCTTTTCGAAAGTCATGACCCCATTCTGAGATACAATGTGCTTCGTCAATGGCAATTCTGGCAAGTTCTCTCTGCTCATGTACCAATTGAAGGCGTTGCCGGAATTTGGCCCCAGAACACAGCTCTGGAGTTACATACAAAAGCCGGGTCTTGGGATGACCGGTTTCCAGGTCCCTTTCAATCCTGATCTTTTCCGGATATGGAGTATTACTGTTGAGTGAGCTGGCATCAATACCGATTGATCTTAGAGATTCTACTTGGTTTAACTGTTGATTGTGTTGAGCAGGCGAACTTTCAATGTCTCCCGGTGGAAGCAAACATTGACTGACTGACCATGAGACTGAGAAGCGGGGAGACAACCAGCGTTACTTTGATAGGGCATAATCAGCCGGCGATCAGGTCACTATCACACATTTACTTGCACTGGCTTACTCACTGCCTTGACTGATGACAGCGGGAAGCTGAAAGCATAAGCTCTTGCCGAAAGACGTAGCTGCCTGGACGTATACATCAAATCCGTCAAGAGCTGCCTCGATGATCTCTCGTTGATTTGGTCTGATGCCAGCTATGTTAGTGAGAGCGTCAAAGTCTTGCGAAGATTGATGCGTAAATTTTGCTACACGTCGCATCTTTGACACCTGGAACGGCCTCGTAGCTCCGCGCACCTGAAATCTTTCTTATTAAATTGCCGTCGAAGAGTGAAACCAATATCCGTGAATGAGGCAGAGCGTTGAAGGGCCGGCATGGTACAAGGGCGATGGGACCGTGAGGCCTATTTGAACATGGCGAGTTGCAGTCTGGGGAGAAGCAACCGGCAATTGGGTCAGCTCAAAGTCACTCTATGGCGGCTGTCGAGACAGGAATGACTGATATCTGAATGGTCGAGTCGAGCATCAGCATGTTTGAGACGGCATCATCGATATTATTTGTACTGCGTGAGGAACACATTCGAAGGAAGGAACCTTGGGCAATGTGGAGGTAAGCGCAGCCTTGAGCTTCTCTGTCTTCATTTTTGGCGTCGACAAGTTGAGCTAGGTACCTATGTACAATGTACTTGAGCCCTCGGTAGGTATGTACCTCCTACAGTCTACATACTACAGAGTATGCCGCCAGCTGATTCGCTACTCGGCTTGATCAGGAAGTAAAGTGGATGCAGTCATGACTTAGGTACCTCCTTAGGTAATCTACTTAGATTCAACTGAGAGTCTGAAGATTAGTGCACCACGACAAGGCTGCGGCTGCGTGCGGCAAGGTTATGTGATAATCACCAATAATTCACCATGCAGGTACTAACAGATTAAGTCCTGTGGGAAGCATACGGACAGTCTTGCGAGTTGCGAGAAGTTGCGGGCTTTTCTTGGCGCAGCGAGGCGCCTCCAGATGCCTCGATACTTACGGGCGGACAGCACAGGCAGTCCGGATATGTATAATCAATCTGCACGAGCGCATTTGACAGCTTGCTCTCAGTAAGACTACATAAAGGTACGCTGTAAATTAGTACCTAGACCCGGCTCTTAAGGCAGATGCTATATGATATATTGTGCCCGGGTTGGCGTGACTCAGTCGACAGTCAGCAGTGAAGGCCCGGTTTGTCGTTATCAACGAGCTAGAGAGTCGAGAGTCGAGACGCAATTGCTCCCCCAGCAAGGCAGCAAGGAACAAACCTGTCCAGTGTCCACACAGAGAACCTTTTAACGTAGACAACCTGGTAGAGACCTGAGACCGAAGCCCGAGTCCGTTCCAATGTTCGAGACCAAAACGCCGCTCATCAGGAGACAACCAGACACAAAGGCTGAGCTGTGCACCGTCTGCCCCCCTTTCCCCCCCTTTCCGGCTCCTCTGGTTGGTCGATCGGGCTCGATTTGCTGTATTTTGTAGGTGCCGAGTCAGCAGATGTGGTCGAAGCCAGCCACCAGCGGCCATAGCCTCCCCCAGATACTCCGCGCCTGATTGTACATCGATACCTGCTTCTTCCCTTTCCTCACCAACCTCCACCACTTTCAACATCATGAGCTTTGTGTACGGAGCATCTCATCCAGAGTCTTGTCTCAGTCCTAGTCGACTTGAAGCGATAGCCTAGCCAAAGCCTCGAACTCCAATTCCACCTGCATGAGACCCGGAGGGCCCCGACGAAGGGCGAACGAGAGAGCCTCGAGTGCTTTCGAACACTAAGGAGCAGCATTGCCAAAATCCGTCGCGTCGGCGAACGCCAATAATTTGTCGCCGTCGCCGTCCTCTTTCGTCATGGAAAGACCTGACAAGACGTTCGCAGTCACCACGGCATCCTCATCTGTATTTGTAGGTGGTAATGGTATACCAGACCATCCCGTCAAAGGCCGACGCCCAATTACGAAGTCCACTCCCGCATCGAACGGTCCACCGCCACCGCTGCCGCCGATACCCAACTCCAACTCTCGAAATGCTGCCTCCAATGGCGGATCGTCGGCTTCAGGCCCGCCCGCAACCCCCGCACAAGTCATTGCTCTGGCTCGAGAGGCTATGCAGATGGCCCTTGAAAGCGAAGATCCGGCTGTTGAGGTTGGCGCAGTGGGAACGGGCTTGAGATCTGGTGTCACTCTCGACCTGAGCCGTAAGGGCATCGAGCATCTGCCTGAGGAAGTGGTGGAAATAGTCAAAGACCAGCTCGAAAGGTACCTTCTGCCGGATGCCTCACCAGAATGATAGCTTTGTCAGATTCTCTTCGGCTGACACGGTATCACAGGCTTGCATTGTCACACAATCTTCTAACAAGCTTACCGGTGAAATTCTCTGAGTGTACATCACTGCGATATCTTAATATCAGAGGCAATCAGATGATAGACTTCCCCCTACCAGTAAGAGGAAGAACGGCACTTTGCGTCCCGTCGGATCCCCAGTCTAACGCTTTGCATAGCTATGCGATTTGAAATCACTCGAGATCCTCGACCTCGGCCGAAATTTCCTACGGAATCTACCGCCTGCCATTTCGAAATTAACATCCCTCAAGGTTCTGTCAGTGCCAAGGAACCACATTCGCGAACTGCCCTTGTGTCTTGCCGACATGGGTTCTCTCCAAGTACTCAAACTTGATGGTAACCCAATCAGTTTTCCGCCAAGAGACGCCATTAAACTGCCAGCTGGAAGTCCGCCAAATGCCGGCACCATAAAAGATACCGAAGTCGCCGAGGTCGCTCTCACATCGACGATCAAGAAATACCTACGGCATGTTGCCATCACAGGACGCATGGAGGGTGACAACACAGGGGATGACTCAAGTGAGGGTGGTGTTGAGCCGCAACGGTTCCCCCTAAGACGAGCCGCCAGCGGAAGGTTTCCCATCAAAGTGAACGGGGCCGACTTACCAGATAAGCGGTCTCCCAGTGGTGGTCATCGACCACCCCCGATTCCGAACAGATCGCATTACCGCGGCCTCTCACAGCAAAACACAGCAAGTCGTCGCCCTGGCGTCATGCCTCTGACAATTGGCAGCGTCAATGAAAGGCTCCGCAGCAATTCTGAGAGTTTATTGCGAGCGGATCGTGGCCCGAATGGCCGTAGTCGACGCATGGGAATCGTGTCTAGAAAGACGTCTGAGCTTGGCACATTAGACGAGACCCATGCGAATAATCGGTTCAGCCATTATCGCGGATTGAGTCACGGCTCTGCCATGCAGGGTGCTCCTCCTGGCGTCAAGAGCCCGACAACGTCAAGCGAGCAGTATCTCCAGCGTCCGATCTATGTCCGCCGGCTATCGGTTCTTCCAGAGCGTCGACGGGAGTCTCAAGTAGTCGATCCAGTCATTGAAGCTGCTAAGGGGATCCTGTATTCGATTTTCCAGATCCATCCCATGATTCAAATCCTGATGACGTTGACAAGCGATGGGTCCGCCAAACGGTCAAGCTTGGAGATCGTCTTTTACAATACTAACTCACATGTGGAAGAGCTAGAACAGGAGATTCAAAGGCACGATACAGCGTTACTGAAGCAAGATGGGCATTCTATGCGGGAGAATGAAAACGTATATCGTGCATGCCAAACGCTGGTGAGCGCCTATGGCCATGTCTGCACACTCTTGGCTGATAATATTGATACTTTTGTCAACAATGGAGACGCCCGATATATTCGTACGCTCCTGATGTTGCTTTACAACAGTGTCATGGAACTCCGTGTCACCTTGGCATCCATGACTGCGTTAAAACCGCAATCTCCACGCTGGACTCGAGGCCCGCCTGACACGAACGAAACCATGAAACCTTACCAACGAGAGTCTTTCGCTGCTCCAAACACAGATAGGACGGGGAAAATGCGCGGCAAACAGGCTTCAGTCGCTCATAACTCCACTAGCCTTCGTGTGGCAACCGATATACCGGCGCACTATTCGAACGGACAATATCTCACGGCCAAACTCGCCTCAGCAACCCCACGATCTGGTGGATCGAGTTCCTCTTCTGGCAACCGAGATCATACAGTGGACCGCGCTGGAGAGGCCGTTCAATTTGAGAGGATTGTTGTCTCTATAAAGAAATCGACTGACGCCGTTCTTCGCACTCTGCCGAATTACCTCGTTCAGCTTCAAGGTTGCTTACGATCGGCTATGCAGCAGCGTGTACCACTTGCCCATGCGCAGGACTGGAAGAGCTTGATTTCTGTCTGTGGGAACGCAATTAAACAGGCCGAAGGCATGAGAAACACGTTAGCGACGATCAATCTGAAGGACTCCAGCGTGCGATCACAGCCTGCTTTCTGGACACTCTGTCACAATTTTGTGCAGTCTTGGACCTCATTCGTCCACAGCATCAAAATGTCAATCAACAGAGCAAGCATCCCCTCTGATACTCCGATGCGCCTCAGACCGGTGCAAGCGAGCATGAAGCAAACGGGCATTGCCATGGTACAATCCCCCTGGCATTACTTGCTGCCATCGTCTAGTCTCAACAGCAGCTTAGGCAGTCACTCCTCATCAAACAGTGGATCTCTTTCGCAGACACCCATCACTCCTCAGAGCGCTGCTCTTGGTCCAGCTCTGCAAGCTACTGTTTCAACGACGCCTCACAGCGCTTCCTTTGCCGCGGCCTTCCATGGCAATGTCTTTGACCGTGCGGATGCGCTCATAGCCAATCCAGGCATTTCCATGTCTCGAAACGGAGCATCATATAGGGGTCATACCGGGTTCAACTCACTGTCATCCATCTCCTCCATGTCGTCCTCAGATGGCAACAACACCGCGTCGTCGTCTTTCAGCCCAAAGACAGGGCTCGGCTTGGCACAAATGCATGGCAGTCGAAATGCAAGTCGAGATGCAAGCCGATGTGCAAGTCGAAATGCGAGTCGAACTGCAATCTAGCGAGCGCGACCCCGGAACTTGCTTTACCAGCAAGAAGCCGGATCTTTCATGTAGCTGCCTAGTAGTGCAGACTACTGCTGGGAATTGTATTCCACCATGGTTTCAAACGAGACAAGCACGTCAAGGCATCTTTCTTCTTTTCTATCGACGTGCGTCATGCCGTGCCATTGTTTCTCTTCTCTTTTCCTTTTTTTTTTCTTTTTGGCGTGTGTTTCGCATAGCCCGGCGTTATGGAACATCAAATCAATGACCAGAAATGTTGATCTCAATGATCTCATGAAGTGAGACGAGTTTGTCTAGAATTAGTCTTCTATGTGTTTCCCTTTTTTGTTTCCGTTTCTTTTATTTTCTTACCGCTTTAATCTTGTCTCGGTACTTCTCCCGATGAAAAGTAACACTTCAGAGTTCCAGACTGAGTGGTTCGCAGCGTCCTGAATGGACCTGGCGTATAAAGTGCATCTTATTTGATTTTGAGCATCGTGAGCCTGAAAGGTGGTTTCACGCAATTCATAGGAAGGGCCATAGTAAGGGGGGAAATGACGCAGATATCATTGTTTATTGGGAGCGATATCAGTACGTATGGGAAAGAGACGGACAGGACAATATTGTTTTTTTGTTTTTTCTGTATGATTTTATTGCCCGTAATGATAATGTGACTAGTGGGTTCTTATGCGCAGCGAATTGACTTTATTCAAGCTCAGCTATGATCAAGTGTGCCCTGACTCTTCATTGACACACTACGCGTCAGAGACCGCGGCTGTCAATATTAACTGAGGTTGGCGTGATGTGTTTTCTGGTGTTGAACAGTTGATGTGATGTTGATGATTTTACCCCGCCACAAGCTTCTCACTCGCCATTTTGCAACAAGAAGGACTGCGTATGGATGGCCTTCTTGATCAGGTGCGGTTGGGTTGAGCCAGTGTCAGTGTGTCACCCTTTCTCTTGACTTGGGGCCGTTAATCGACGCTACACGGCCTGACCCCGTCCTTTGAGACTAGAAACTCTACACCTTCGTCATCATCACCTTCATCAATCGGATTCAGCGTCATCATCATATCATAATCATAGTCATCGCTATCGGAATCATCATCGTCGTCGTCAATAATAAAAAGGATGGATCAAGTACAGCAACAAGAAGAGGACATGCATCACCTCCGCATGCCAGCCCCCCAGCTCTTCTCCTCAACCTACCCACCCTACCCACCCTACTCATCCTCGTCTTCTTCTTCATCATCATCATCACCCTCCCCTTCTTCCTCAATGGCCGTCTACCCACCATCTCCCCCCTCACTCTCCATGCCCTCCTCCTCCGCGGAGCCTTCCTACGCCTACGGGCACTCCCACGCCTCGCCTCCACCACAAGCCCAGACGCCCCCCTCCCCCTCCGCGCAGCACTTCGTCGCCGAAGCGCGCACCGCCGTCGTAGCCTCCATGGGCAACCTCCTCGACACGGAACTCCAGTCCCGGGCAAGCCTTCTACACAGCAACGCCATGGTCCTGGATAAGCAAGAGGGAGATGTGGTTCGCGCGACGGACATGTTGCGCCAGGAGCGGGAGAAGCTGGCGCGGGAGGCGGACCAGGCGGCGCGGAAGGTCAAGGAGGTGGGGGATGTGCAGAATTGGGCGGAGTTGTTGGAGAGGGGGTTTTTGGTGCTGGAGGAGACAATTAGGTTGGCGAATGGGGGGGATGAGGAGGGGAGCGGGAGAGGGAGCTGTACTGAGGGTGGGTGGAGTGATGGCGATGGCGATGATGCAGATGGAGAACGGGAACAGAATCGGCTTGGTAATGGTAATGGTAACGGTAACGGTAATGGCAATGGGTCCCTGCGGAGGAGGAGTAGGGCAGAGGTCATGGATGACCTGGACGATCTGGGAAAGAGTCTGCATAATGGACGGAACGGGACGACGCTGGAAGATGGTAGGGACGGGGACTCTGCGGCATCATCGCAGCAGAATGGGCATCTGGACATGATGATGACTACGGCCACGGCAACAGACACGGATGGAGGTGCCAGGTGGTGAGGAGTGCTTGATCTGATGTCCGCAATGAGGGCTTTACCGGAGCCCAACTCTATCCAGGCAAATCCTAGAAACGAGGACCGGGATAGGGACGGGGATGTTGCTTCTGGGCAGTACAGAATTCGATGTTCAGAAACACGAAGTCTTGTGACTGGGAGAGGAGTAACACGGGGATCTGTGAGCATTAGGAGCGTGATGTTGCGAGTGTGATATGGCCATCTTTTGGATTTCGATGGCTGGCTTTGTCTGTTCTGGCTTTGCCTTGGCATATCTTGTTTCACATTTGTTTGATGCGTCCACGAACTTGAAACTTTGATTGTATGTGATGATGATAATGATGACGAAACGAGCTTGTTTTTGACATTATTGGGAATCCATTGATGACGTGTGCTGCCTTGCCTGTCTTTCGTCTCTTTTGTACCCTCGTTCTGGCCTAGATTAATGTGCAGAGAATCATAGCAGCTCAATCATGGCGAGGTGATTTTATATTATTAAATAATGAGCGACAGAATTTCATCCTTTGCCCGTGGCATTCTTCATACAGTCTTTTTCTGCGTTCAAGTCTTCTCCTATTAATCGTACGTAGCGTCCGCGGATTCTTGTCTGTTTGACTCTTGCTGTAAAAATGCCCCTTTTCCCGCGTTCATAGTGAGCCATGATTCCCCATTCCCCATGTGCTTTGTAAACCATTTACAGAAGACCAGGCAAGATGCCATATCGCTTCTTCTTGTACTTGTCAGGGAACTCTTTGCGATAGGCCATTTCCTTGCCCTTGGCCCACGTGTACATCTGAGCAGCGCCAATGGAGATGAACAGCGCGACTGACCAGTCCCGGGAGACAATAATGATGCCAGCCCAAGCCAAGATCTCGTACATGTAGTTTGGGCAAGTGACAAGCGAAAAGCCATAGCCCGAGGGGATCTTGCGCTCCGTACCCCCAGGAGAACGGAGAGAGGACAAGTACAAGTGGACCAGTGCGTTACCGGTTTCGCTGAATAGGTAGAGAGCCAGTCCGACGAGATCGATCAGTGGTTGTTCCGCGCGAGCAGCTAACGACCTGGGGCTGTAAATCGATACGGCGCAGAGCAGACCGGAAATAGCCCAGTAAAAGAAGCTGTTCTTGAAGATGTTGAAGACGGGCATCGTGTTGGCAGAGAATTTGTGCACGAAGAGCGTCTCCAGCTCCCGCTTGATAAAGTGTGCGACAATCATGCCAAAGCTGAGCCATTGGGTCGAAGACATAGAGTTGGCTCCATCTTTGTAGAGATATGGTCGTGCGGCTACAACGGCGGCGTGAAGAAGGATGGGTCCGAGATACTCGATGACAAAAACGGTCCTCCAAGCAATTTGGGGGCCTTCAGACTCAATTTCGTTAGTTTGTGGACTGTGATATTATCACTGATACAGTCAGGAATGCTTACCAAGGTCTTTGACGAGAACCTCTTTCGCAGCAAGGACGTTGGGCTCGTCTGCAATCCTGGCCTTGCGGTTCTTCAACGTCTTCTTTGTTGAGGGATCGAAAATTCCGATGCGGTTGAAGTCGCCAATCTTGGCCTCCTTGGCAATCAACACCTTGAGATCTCCGATCGTAGCGTCCTCAGACAGATCCACGGAAGCGGGAAGCCTCTTGATGGGCTGCTTCGGCGCTGCGCATTTCGAGCGTTAGTAAGTTAGGCGTTGGCTTATCCGCTAGGAGACTGAGTTTCGCGTAGCATGTGCGACTTGGAAAAGAAGGTTGACATGAGCATACAGCGATTTGTGAGTTTGATTGTCGTATTAGCCATTGTGGACAGACGACGGAGGGAACTCTGGTTTGAGTTCAGAGACTGGTGGACGATGAAGTGACTATCACGATCCTGCGCCGTTGGCAAAGTTGATGGCTCGAATAGTCTGGCTGATTCCCGACGCTCGTCATCTTTAGCTACAGCCTACAAGGTACCTCTATCTATCTACCTAAGGTACAGCCTCGAGATACCTACGGAGTACTACCTTGGTCCCTCGAGACATGTACGGAACTAGGTATCTCCAAGGTATCCAGGTATGTACATATGCACCCCGGGTGGGGCTGAACCATTTTAAAGCTTCAAGCCTTCAAGTTTCAACAAACCGCACCTGAATTGATCAATGATGTCTCCCTCCATCCATCTGATTCTGAGTTGACCGGTTGCTTCCATCTGCCTAACTTCAAATACTTGCCCTCTGCCATGGCTCTTCGCTTCACTTGTTACTGCAAACTCCCGGAGGGAGGACACCTGTAGACTAAGCAATATTTCTTGCCAAGCTGCATGGCAATACCGGCCCAACAGTCATCTTACCTGACCACGACTAACGTGTTGACATTTAGGCTCTAACCCAGTTACATCAAGATATGGAGGAATCCAGGTCTCGCGTGTGCGCCCTGTTGCTGTTCACGATGAATTGTCCCTCTGATCTGCAGTGAGTTGCTTGTTTGCCATCTGCGTTTCAAGGTGACCGGTCCTCCGCCAAACATGGACAACGTGGACAACACGAACAGCGCGAACAATGCGGACAACACGGACCATGGCTTTTATTGCACCGGTGCTCAGTGCCGGAATCCTGACTCCTGATTCACCTTCGACGACTGTGCCAGCCGGCAGCCCGGTGGCAGAGAGGGCTGGCGGCCGCTCTTTGTCGAAGGCGTTTTCGAGGAATTTGTGTTTTGCATTCTTTCGATGTCTCTAGCATCACTTGATCTTAGAATCGACCGTCATCGCCTTTGGCTCGTAGTCGCCTCGCATCCGCTTGTTGCGTGCCAACACATGCAGCCGACCCAAGGCTATAGCTTACTATCTAGTCAGATCTGCCTCACCAGAACAGCTCTCTGTTCTTATCCGGCTGTTCGCAGGTCGCCATGTTTTTCGTCGCGTTCGATTCTTCAAGTGATCCCCAAATAGGGAGTCTACCGCCGCCGTTTCCAAAGTAAAGATACCCGTTGGTCCTCGCGAACCATCATTGCTTCAAGCAACGCACCAAGTCTTAGGCAGCCTCGTTATAGAAAGAACAGACATCAACAACGATTCTTGTTCCGAAATCTGCACTGAATGGCCAAGGGAAAGATAAAGTATAGATAAATGTACTGCTCCTACTCTTCAGTCTCTTGTCGTCCCACTTCAGCTCAACCAACTGCATCTCATTCTTCCTTCTCCTCATCACTTGCATAGTAATATCAACCGACAACGACTTTCCAAACATGAATCCCTGCGCCAACAAATTGATGCCTCCTTCGACTCAGGATGTGGAGGATGTGGAAGCTTCATCATCTGCGACCACGTTGGAGGAAAATGCTGGCCCATCTAGCCATGCAGGTATCCGCTTCATGATGCCAGAATCAGATGAAACACATCGTGCGTTCCAGCCCCTCCCGTACGATATGGAAGCAGCTCTACTACCTCTTCAGAGACCGTCCCTCGACAATATCACGTCGGACGCAGCTCTTTCTCGTGACCTTCAAATTGGATCACACCAAGTTTGGAGTGTGCATCCATGGTACAACCAAGGCATTGTGTCAGAACAGGATTGTGGTACGCTTCCACAGCATCTTGATGAGTCGTCGTCTGTCCTCCCGATGACCTCGCTCTCTGCCCACCTGAGCGGACTATTATCTGCTGGCACTGAGAGCACCGAAGTTGTGATAGAAAAGCCTTCAGAAAAGAAGCTTGCTCCCTGCAGACAAGTGATACAGGATCGTCTGCCCAAGCGATTCAGGCACGACAATAACGGGGCCAACATCAAGAAGAGAGAACTCGAATCCTTCGTTTCTCCTTTCAAGCCTCTGGCGTGCACTCGCTCTAATGTCAGACGATGCGCAATTGGCAGACCGTTAAGCAAGACTCGTGGAGAACCAGCTTCTGTTCTTGGCTCAACACGAATCTCCGGTCATCATGACTGTCGAAAACCCTCTGACTTGAGTGTTGAAATGCTTTCGTCATCACCAAGCTGTGAAGTATCACCAGCTTCGGCAACTTCTTCCCCTCGTTGGTCTGATAGCACCCTGCCTTTGATGGCCAAGGCCCCTTCATCGCCAGACGTGCCAGAGTCGGATACCTTGCCATTATCAGTCTCGCTGTGTTCGAAAGAATCCTCGATCTATGATGCCTCCTATGGTTTGCAGCATCTTTCGCATTTGCGCAAGACTACTGAGACATGTGGCAACGTCTACCACCAAATCAGTCTCGAACAGCCGACTTTGTTACCAGCTGAAGTGCAACAATCGATGAGGCTTGAGGCTGTCACATCTCTAATTCAGCCTTCCTATAAACCCAGGGAGCTGAGTCAGGGTGACAATGGTCGGTCTGTACTTGTAGCAGATCGACGTACTATAGCTTCTGTAAGAGTCACTCTTTTCGTCCCCGGCAGATAACCTGAAACATCATTGCTCAGTCAGGCGGTAAGCTAACACTGTAATCGGTAGGAAACCTCCAAGGGCCCAGTTGCGATCAAAGCCTTGGACACCGAACCTCTTCGTCGTCTCTCCAGTCGGCATATTTTGGCCAAAGAGGAGCCTGAAGCATCGAGACCCGAAGTTTCGAGCAGAGCGCGGGGACAGCGTAAATCCGAGAGCTGTATATCTATCGGTGTACGCCCGCGGCAAGATGCACAAGGACTCACCACAAGCCTCGACCCATCTCTAAGGTTTCTTTCTGCAACAGGAAACGCCTCCACAAGTCCGAGCGCGTTATCAACATCTTTATTGAACAAACGCGCCTCCTATACTCTTCAGACGCCAGCCCCTGCCAGCTCTGCAAGAAATGTAACCGAACCAGGGTCATGGTCGCAATCTAAGCGATGGATGAGCCAGACGAGCAAGGAACGCATGATATTTCAAAGAGTGACAACAAACCTCTTCCACCTGGGCGCTAACAAGTCTCCATTTGTGCCGCAAAGTCCAGCCGAATTGACCGCTTTTCGCGCTGAAATGGCAGACATAAAGAAGAGACGACTGTCCCGGGAGGTGGGCTGGCGCATCGCAACCTTGGAGAGCAGACGAGCACGGTCTAAGACATCTGGCGAGAAAGCAGCAAGGCTCGTTCCTTTCCTTCTCGGAAAGCGATTCAAGGACACGCTATCGCCAGTATTCGCAGTCCCAAGTTGTTTCGCGGAGCACATATCCCAAGAAGAGACTCAATGGGTGCCATGGCCATCGATGCCCGAGTTCAAAGACGAAGGAGATAAGCGATCACTGAAGCATGGACGGCGTCTTCCATTACCAAGGCTTGGAATCAGCACTCTGCCCATGGCCGTCGTATCCGAGGGGGGTAACAAAGCCCCATGGCAAATGAAGACCGTGAAGATTGACAGTCGCTTTATCCGTCCTACGAGTGACTTCGCTGAGCAATCCGACCTCTTCTCCTACGAGCCGCCTCTCGCAGAATGCGACGTGCCGTACTACTTGCTAAAATCGATACGAGCCATGGAAGAGGAACTAGACGATTGACTTGGATTGAATCCGGCGTTTATAAAAGATCTGGCTGGATAATCTTGCCTCGACGCTCATGTTTGAATGGAAACTGGGAAGAACTTCTACCACTACATTTGCTATCACTATTGCTATGGTTTTTGTCGCGTTTGGCGAAACATTTCTACGTTATCATGGATATTGGATCATCATTATTTGGATGTAATTATTGGCAGCACAAGGCAGAAAGGACGTACCGCGAAAGAAAGAGCGAGAGGGACGGTCAAAAGACGGGAGAAAGAATGTGTCTGTATCAGGAAAACATGTAGCTATTAACCATTTGCTAAGCGCGCGCTTGTTTCATTTCTCGATTATCCTGACTATGATGGGAATTATAAATCACGGTCGATTAAAATCAGAATACCCCAAGGCATATTCAGCTGTAGTTGTGTACGAACGAGTTGTCACTGGTGATGAAGCCGGCACTGTTGCTCCGTAGATATCAAGGAGAAGCTGGGAAGCGAAGCCACACATGTACAACATCTTGCTGCATAATCTGCCAACGACTGCAAGATACCAGTCTGACCGGGATCGATTGAGGGCATTGATACCTGGCTTCGATGGCTTGGACTGGAAGCCATTATGTAATTCGTCCTTGGACCCCTCGGGATTCCGTGGTTATCTGGAGGGCGTGTGGGTGCGCTGGCTAATCCAGCCCGGAATCTGCGTCCCATTCTTCATGCACCTAACTTGGCAGCCAGTGCGAACTGGCTTCATTCGTGGCAATCAGCCACTTCGTCAGCGTGTCTTGTTGACGTCCCTCTTGTCGCGCAGTTATGGGCATTGTAGCAGCACGTGATAGATGTCGTGGTTCCCAGCCAGCAGTGGCATATGGTTGAGTCCACGTCGGAGACGTTCCGTGCGTACAGGAACGCGCGCAAGCCGATTTTCTCCGTGCGCATCTGGACGAGGGCAGCGGACTCGTGTTTCGTCGAATAAAAGTTCGTGAGTTCGGCCGCAGGGGGTTGGCGGTTCGGTCTCCGGAGTGTCGCCGTTGCTCTGTCTGCCTCCTGTCGCCCCTTCCAGTCGCGCTCCAGAATCTCCTTCGGTTGGAGCCCGCCCGGGTCCGGGGGAAGGGGGGCGGCCGACGAATGGCTCGAAGGGTGGTCTCGTCGCTGCGTTGCGGCGCCGGCGGAGGCGGAGGTGGTTTGCTACTGTCGCGCAAGCTTGGCGTATCTTCTCGCCCATGCCATTCGCCGCAATCCTGTCGTAGAAGCGGCGCTAGAGGTGATCGAGGTATACCTAGGTCGATTGGTGGGGTCGCGGCTTCGGTCTCGAGAACGCTGATCGGGGCGGCTCTGTACGCTCCGGTGACGACTCGGAGGCATTTCGATTGCTCCGTCTCGAATGCTTTCGCCACGCCTCTCGCCACGCCTCCGAGTTTCATGGGGGTATGCCAGATACCCGCTCCGTATGCCATCGTGCTGCGGATGACCTGCGTGTATAGAAGGCGTGCTTCGCGGAGTCGCGGAGGGGCCACCCCCACGTCGAGGCCGCCAGTGCGGTGAGGGCGAGTCGTTGCCGTACGAGTCTTCTTTTTGACTGCGTTCAAATGATCCTTTCACCGGAGTTTTCTGTTGATCTCGACGCCAAGGAAGCGTTCGTGTTCTTTGGGGGGTATCGTCGCCGTTCCCAGCCGGACCGGGGTGGTGGAGGCATTGTGATGGCGGTAGAGGTGCATCAGTTTGCTCTTCTTGGGGTTGAACTTCAGGCCCCAGTCGTCGGACCAATCTTGGCAAATGTCCCAGGCATCTTCCAGGGTCTTCCGAGTCTGTTCTTCTGTCTTCCCGACCGCAAGTATTTTGTGTCGTGGGCGAACCCGATCGTCAGGCAGTTCTCGGCGGCTTCGAGCCTCCTGTACAAAGGCGTCATGTAGAGTAAGAATAGTATCGGCGACATGGGGGAACCTTGTGATACTCCGGAGGGGACGGGTATCTCATCCGTCATCTCGTTCTCGAAATGTAGACGCACCGTTCTTCCTGTGGTAAAGCCGCGGGTCCACGCTGTCAACCACGCAGGGAGACCGAGCTCAAGCATGAGGGCGGTGAGTCTGCCGTGGTGAACGGTATCGAACGCTGCGGATATATATGGCTGAATTAGAGATGCGATGGCTGAATTAGAGATGCGATGCCCTTGTGGTGCCACGCGGCTCGCACCGCTTCGGTCAGGGTGCTGAGAGTTGTTTCGGTCGATCTGTTCGTTCTGTTGCCCATTTGGAGTTCGGGGAGGATTCCGCTTTCTTCCGCAGCGGTGGTCAGTCTAGCCGCCACCGCCCCCTCTCGGGGCTCGACAGCATCAACGTCGAAGCAGTCGGCACGGAGGCGATCACGGCACGGGAACGAGTGCCGAAACTCCTCATCGCAGAATACGAAAAAATTGCTTGCTTGGTCACACCCCCAGCCTTGGAGGGCGTGTGGGAGCTCTGCCTGAGCGTCTTCAAAATTGCCGCCATCAACTCGCCGCGCCACGTATAGAACAACAACGTCATCAGAGCATACAACCTGGAGAAGTCGATTGAGAAAGCCGTCCAGAAGGCCCTCCAGGGCTGGGGGTGTGACCAAGCAAGTTTGTCGTATTCTGCGCTGAGGAGTTTCGGCACTCGTTCCCGTGCCGTGATCGCCTCCGTGCCGACCGCTTCGACGTTGATGCTGTCGAGCCCCGAGAGGGGATGGTGGCAGCTCTGGGCGAGGCCACGCGTCCCGGAGTCGATATCCATTGGGACGGCGTCGCCCGCCGCCCCAGCGCTCTGGGCAACATGTGCCATCGCTGAAGGGAGTTTTCGGGTGCTGCGGTTCTTTTCCTTGGTCTTATTTCAATTTTTGGGTCGGTTCCGAGGCGGTGTCGCGGCGCGGGCGAGTTTTTTCGTTCGTCGTCCCCGGAAACGATAATGTTTCTCCTCAATATAGAGTTATTTTCCCATGCGCGAATGCATCGCGCTCTCCCCTCATCATCGGCGTCGACAGCCTCGACGCGGCCAACCGTTTGATCCATTCGGGGGTCATATACAACTCAGAGATATTCGAAGCAGAACCATTCAACGAGGCGATACGCCCTCGACAGTGTTATTTACAACTGTCATAAATTCGGTCACATCGCCGCATTCTACAACGCGACCGCTTAGTGTGGACGAATGCGCAAAACCACAGCAAAGCTTTTTAAAAACCACCGCAAAAAACTTTAGTTAGGGTTAGTGGTTAGTGGTTAGGATTAGGTGTTAAGGTTAGGATTAGGTGTTGTTGGAGGTATCAGCCTCACATCTTAGGCATCACCTGTCGTCTTAGCGGCTGGTAGCGCCTTAGGGCTTGTGCCCGCATGTACATAGCCTTCTCTGTTCCGCACAGGTGGTCAGATTCTAGATCATCATCATTCACATTCTCACAGATCTATCATCTGACAGGTTATGAGCCCGGCGCTTTCACTTTGCGCCATTTTTTTTACTTCACTTGATCGTGAAGCCCTTTTGATGATATACACTCATCTTATCTAATTTCGGTACCACAATTTCAGGGGCGGGTGACGACCTTTACCCCATTTTCAATACATACAACCTTGCTTGAGACATTCTCGACGTTTCCGGCAATTTTCCCGGCAAAGAGTACCTACTCGGCTTTGCAATTGCACCCGAATTTTATTACTCTAGGTTGTACCCTTTTCTTGTCTGAGACTATTCTTGGACATTCCGGCAATTTTCCGGCATACAGAGTACGATTTTCATACTCTACCTTTTCTTGTCTGAGACTATTCTTGGACATTCCGGCAATCTTCCGGCATACAGAGTACGATTTTCATACTCTACTTTTATTGTCCGAGACCACTCTCGAGACAGTTCGGGACATTTTCCCGACACAAAGAGTACTCGGATTCGCTATCGTATCCGACTTTATTAATACTCTACTTTTATTGTTCGAGACCATTCTCGATCATCAGGGCATCGTTGAACGTGCTGGACGCACCCTTTTGGAGGCGGCCAGGTCCACCACTATCGGGAGTCAGCTCCCAGACGTACTATGGCCGTACGCTGTGAAGCACGCGGCAAAGATTGTCAATCTGTTGCCCACGAAGGGCAACGTCGACGGCAGTTCCCCCCAGGAGACCCTTTTTCGGATCTTGGGCCTTCAAAACACTGCCTCCATTCGGTATCTCCGGACTTGGGGATGTCTCGCTTACGTCCGAATTCCGGACGAGCGCCGCGTGCGCGCTGAGAAGATGGCACCTCGTGCCAAGGTTGGCCGACTTGTCGGTATGGATGGTCCGAAGTGTCGGCTTTACGAGATCTGGCTTCCCGATGAGGAGCGGATTGTTCGGGCACGCGACGTTAAGTTTGACGAAGGCGACTCTCCGATTTCCCCTCCTGAAAGTCCATACATTGCTGAACTCGTCGATCCTTCCTTTGAAGAGGAGGGTCGTCGCATCATAGACATTCCCAACGCGGAGGTATTCGCTGTTCGACCGCCACCGACACCAGAGCACCGGGGCGGCATCAGTCCGTCAACCGAACGTTCCACAGACAAACTTGTCATTTCCGAGGCATCTAAGCCTCCTTCCTCCTCTGCGTTGCCTCCAACTCAGTCTTTTCTTCCCTCTCCGTCGCCCACTCCTTCGACACATTCTGGTGTCCATCATCGTCGCATCCTCCGGAACGATTCTATCCTTCCTGGATCGTTCCTTGACGACGAGAATTTCGGCGACGATGAGAATTTCGGCGACGATGAGAATTTCGGCGAAGAACCAATAGGCAACGAGCCCAATGTCTCCGAGGACGAAGACCCTTCTGCGCAGCTCATGCTAGAGGCTTCCCAGCCAAGGCGCAGCCAGCGGTCCGTTCCCCGACAGGATTATCTCTACATTGCCACTGCCGGAAAGAAGAGAGCGCGTTCCCCAGATCGCTCTAACGTCGCCATCAAGTACTTCGACGACGATTTCTCTGACGACGCTGATCAGGACGCTATGTCCTACAGTTTTCTGCTACTCGAAGCATCCAATGTGTCCGACACAAAGATCGACATCCCTAGAAACTGGTTCGAGGCAAGAAAGATGTCGAACTACGACACCTTTTGGCGACCGGCGGAACTGGTCGAGTTGACCAAGATTGCTGAGAAGCAAGGCTGGACTTTGGTTGAGCCTCCGCCCGACGCCAAGATTTTCGACGGTCGCTGGGTTTACACCGTTAAACATCCCATTGACAAGCCACCATACGCTAAGGCACGATGGGTGGCACGGGGTGACCAACATTCCGAATTGTTTGAGGGCGAGGACCTTTATGCAGCGGTGGCCCACATGGTGTCCATCCGCGTTTTCTGCACCATTGTTGCGATTCTTGGCCTCGAATGGAGTCAATGTGACGCTGTCAATGCTTTCCTCAACGCGTCAGCGCGTAAGGAGGTGTACGTGAGGCAGCCTCACGGACATACTGACGGCACGAAGCGTGCCTGTCGCTTAGGCGTCGCTTTGTATGGTTTACCTATCTCCCCTCTTTGGTGGCTTGACGACATATCAGTTGAGCTCGACAAGCTTGGTTTCAAGCGGTTGCAGAATGAGCTATGCATTTTCCAAAAGAAAGACTGCTTCCTCATCCTTTACGTCGATGACATGATTGTCGCAGCACCAACTGCCCAAATGGTTGAATCGGTCATTTCTGACCTTCAGCGTCGGTATGAGCTGAAGCGTCTTGGCGAGCCGAAGCTTTTTCTCGGGATCGAATTTGTACGCGACAGGGCAAACAGATCCATCCTGTTGCACCAAGGTCTTTACATTAAGACCATCATGCAAAAGTTTGGCATCAATGATGTCAACCCTTCCTCAGTCCCGTGGCTCCCAAAAGCCGACATTCCAGCGGATTGGAAGTCTCTTCCAACAGTCTGCAAGTTGTCTGACTGGGCGCAGCAGACAGGCAGTTTCAATTGGCTGTCTGTCTGTACCAGGCCGGACATTGCTTTCACGACGAATCGTCTTTGTAGCGCAAACAGTGCACCCAAGGACATTCATGTTCGTCTTATGAAGCATCTTTGGCGGTACCTTTCTGGTACTCAGGACATGGGCATCATGCTCGGTGGTATTACTTCGGACGAACATTTCTCTGACAAGGAGCTCCTACTCCAAGTCAAAGGTTACAGTGACGCATCCCTGGCCGATAATCTCGATACTCGGCGATCTACCGCTGGCCATGTGGTCATGGTAGCTGGCGGTGCCGTCCTCTGGCAATCTAAGAAGCAAACACTTGTCGCGCTCAGCTCTACGGAGGCTGAGTTCATAAATCTCACACCAACAGGTCTCTCGATGATTTGGGTCACCAAGCTCCTCGAGGATTTCGGCGTGCGACAGCGGCGTCCACTCCTGCTATTCACGGATAGCCAGAATGCCAAGGCAAATGTCTTGGACAAAAGGCAGCGAGGGCGCACCCGCCACATCGACCTTCGGTACAAATGGATTGTGGAAAAGACCAAAGAAGGTCTTTTCCGACTGCAACAAATTGGCACCAACCAGATGATCGCCGATGGATTTACCAAGGGTCTTGGCCGCGTGAAGCACGCGGATTTCCTTCGCCTTATGCACATGGTGAAGGCTACAGATTTCACTCCTGCAAACTAACTTGTTTGCATATATTTTTTTTTTTGGGGGAGGGTATGTTTTTCATTCGGAATGTACTTTCTTCATTTTTTTTTTTTTAAGTCTTTAAGTATGACCCGCTTTGTGTTTGGATTTTGGGGATATATCCTTTTTGGGATTGATACTTTGGTTATTCCATTTTGGGATTGATACTTTGGTTATCACCTTGGCATACATGTACGGACATTCGTTTGGGATCGTCCTCCTTTTCTTGTATCATCTGCTTTCAGATGTTCAGCTGGGGGCGGTGTTGGAGGTATCAGCCTCACATCTTAGGCATCACCTGTCGTCTTAGCGGCTGGTAGCGCCTTAGGGCTTGTGCCCGCATGTACATAGCCTTCTCTGTTCCGCACAGGTGGTCAGATTCTAGATCATCATCATTCACATTCTCACAGATCTATCATCTGACAGGTGTTAGCCTATGGAATATTTTGCTGTGGTTTTTAAAACCCTTTGCTGTGGTTTTGCGCACTCAGTGTGGACGGTGGAACGCTGCTCCGCCGCCAAGTCACTTTAAGCCAAAGCAGTCTGTGACACGTGACCTGGAGGAATACTCGACTTCGGCACGTGATTCGGGCCACAACCACAATTTCTGACCCAACAAAAAAGGGTTACAAGTTACATACAACTCTTCCGCTGCCGCATTCACGTCGACGAACCCTCTGACTACGACTTCGCCTCAATTACTTCTTTCTCACACTCGTTGCCGCACACGAAGTAAGTAATCATCAGGTGAGACTTCAACACCATTATGTCTAGCAAAGCGACTGAGAGAGCAGAGGATTGAGAACGATTGGTCTTGCTGTCACGACTTGTAACTTCGAATTCCCCGCGAGCGATGTTCATTCGAACCTCGTGTGTCAGAACCGAAAACGAGTCGCAACTCTCAGACTCAGCTCCTCAATCTCTGCATTTCTTACTCACGACAGACGCGTTCTTGCAACGCCGTTGTCCTCCTCACATCTAATATGTGCCGTCCCCCGCTAACATCTTTTTGCTTCCACAATTAGTCACCGCAACCATGGGTATCTCGCGTGATTCTCGCCACAAACGCTCCGCCTCAGGTGCCAAGCGCGCCTACTACAGTGCGTAATAGTCTGCGATACGACCCCTTTTCCTCGAGTTTCATATACACACCCTCGAAAGCCCGTATGAGACTTTCAAAGGTCTATTTGTTTATACCTTTGACAAGAACCATGCGTTCTGACCTATTCCAACAGGGAAGAAGCGCGCTTTCGAAGCTGGTCGCCAGGGTGCCAACACCCGTATTGGCGCCAAGCGGGTGCACACCGTCCGCACCCGCGGCGGTAACCACAAGTACCGTGCCCTGCGTCTCGACTCGGGCAACTTCGCCTGGGCCTCCGAGGGCTGCACCCGCAAGACGCGTGTCATTGCTGTCGCCTACCACCCTTCGAACAACGAGCTTGTCCGAACCAACACCCTGACCCGAAGCGCTGTCGTCCAGATCGACGCCGCTCCCTTCCGTCAGTGGTACGAGGCCCACTACGGCCAGTCCATTGGCCGTAGACGCCAGAAGGCTCAGGCCGCCAAGGAGGGCAAGACCGAGGAGGAGGTCAAGAAGAGCAAGGCCGTCGAGAAGAAGCAGGCCGAGCGCTACGCCGCCGCCGGCAAGGTCGACCCTGTTGTTGAGAAGCAGTTCGAGGCTGGTCGTCTGTACGCCATCATCTCCAGCCGTCCTGGCCAGTCCGGCCGCTGCGACGGTTACATTTTGGAAGGTGAGGAGCTTGCTTTCTACCAGCGCAAGCTCCACAAGTGAGCGTTTTGTGTTATTTGTTACTTCCACCAAAACGAATGCCCCAAGTGAAAACTCCGTGGTACGCTGGCTGGAGCACTCATGCTAGGTTCACCATTGTAGTGGCAGGCAAGGCGCCACCATACCGGTCGCTTCGGCGAGTAATGTATATTAGCATATCAGACTTTTAATGATTAATGACGAATGATATCCCACAGACTTGGAACACCTAGTCCGTTTGCTTCATGACTAGTTTTTTCTAATATCGTTCTCCCTCTTTCGGCTTGTGCCACAACAAAAAATTTCAACTTGGCAAGGTTCTCGATGCCTTGACTCGTGCAGCTTACGCGAGAAGATGGTCTAGCCTTGAGGCCTTCCTGAGTTTGATCCCACTAAGACAACCATTTCCATGGTTGGCTGTCGGGTGGTCCCATCTATCGTATTTCGGCCGCCCATGATGTCCTTTTTCGCATATACATGTCAGATTTGACTACATCTAACCTTCTACACAACAACAACAACACTACAACTAACCTTCAAAGACTTTGTCGATTTATCAGAGTCGACAGTCAAGTCTGAAGGGACGTGAATGGACTAAATTATGCCAATGGTAGCCACTACCAACGTTCCACATGGCACATTTGCGGAAAGTCGCAGAAAACCATCTGTCCTGCATCGTCTTTCTGTGCCTCTGACATGTCCTAGATTAGATCCCTCCGCACTTTATCGTAGACAAGCCGATGCATGTGGCCCTTTTGACTTAAAGAGCCCTCTGAATCTCTCAGCGATGCCTCTTGAATATGTATGTATAGCGAAGCGAAACCTCTTAGTCATGTCCTCAAGGCTCAAAGGCGAACGGTGGAGAATCTTACAATACTGTAGGTACAGTAGAAACTCGTTATAACGATGCGGTTGTGTACGCATTTTAGCATCGTCATATCGTGAATATCGTTAATCTGAGTCGGCTTTTGGTGAGGCGAACCCAAATTTTCGATCAAAAATTATCGGTTTATCGAAAATATCGTCCAAGTGAAAATCGTTATAACGAGCTTCTACTGTACCTAGGTTACAGGTACATGCTCGACGCGTTATGGACTCACGGGCTGTAGCCCCACATCACTGATCGCAAACCGAATCGCGCCGTAGGGAGGGGCTACATCAGCGCCGTAGGCTGCAGCCCATGGTTGGCACGTGACCTTGAGGCTAACGGTAAACCCACAAACCACAATTTCTGATATGCAAAAAAAGTTCTGCCTTGCCTCACGTCCCACATCCGTCGACAATTTGATTGCTTGGTCCAGCATAACCATCAGGTAAGACCTCAACGCGAACAAGCTTAGTCGACTGAAGAGCAAGAGAGAGAGAAGGAAATTGGAAACGATTGGTCACTTTATTCGACGTCGAATCTGAAAGCGAGGCGGGCGATCATTCGAATCTCGGGGTGTCAGAAACGAAAACGTGTAACTCATTCGTCTCAGAAGTGGAAGGGTTCACTTTTCTCAGACTCGACTCCTGGAACTCTCCGTCTCTCTCTTTGCCTCTTTCTCTTCAAGAGACGTTCACTTGCTACGCTCTTGCTCCTCATCACCTACACATTCTTGACGTCGATCGCTAACCTCATCGTCTTGGTTCCTCTCATTAGTCCTCGCAATCATGGGTATCTCGCGTGATTCTCGCCACAAGCGCTCCGCTTCAGGTGCCAAGCGCGCCTACTACAGTGCGTAATGACTGATATAACCTTCGTTTTTTCCTCGAATTCTATACACATACCCTCGAAAGCCCGTATGAGACTTTCAAAGGTTTCTTTTTTTTATACCTTTGAAAAGAATCATGCGTTCTGACCTATTCCAACAGGGAAGAAGCGCGCTTTCGAAGCTGGTCGCCAGGGTGCCAACACCCGTATTGGTGCCAAGCGTGTGCACACCGTCCGCACTCGCGGCGGTAACCACAAGTACCGTGCCCTGCGTCTCGACTCGGGCAACTTCGCCTGGGCCTCCGAGGGCTGCACCCGCAAGACGCGTGTCATTGCTGTCGCCTACCACCCTTCGAACAACGAGCTTGTCCGAACCAACACCCTGACCCGAAGCGCTGTCGTCCAGATCGACGCCGCTCCCTTCCGTCAGTGGTACGAGGCCCACTACGGCCAGTCCATTGGCCGTAGACGCCAGAAGGCTCAGGCCGCCAAGGAGGGCAAGACCGAGGAGGAGGTCAAGAAGAGCAAGGCCGTCGAGAAGAAGCAGGCCGAGCGCTACGCCGCCGCCGGCAAGGTCGACCCCGTTGTTGAGAAGCAGTTCGAGGCTGGTCGTCTGTACGCCATCATCTCCAGCCGTCCCGGTCAGTCCGGCCGCTGCGATGGATACATCTTGGAGGGTGAGGAGCTTGCTTTCTACCAGCGCAAGCTCCACAAGTAGACGTGTTTTTTTGGGTTGTCGTTTTTCATTCGCCTGTCTCGCTCTGTCCATGAATCATCTATCTCGTCTTTGAGGGCAGGGCCGAAGGTCTTTCGGGGTATACCAGGGGACATTTCTGGAAGAGCCTTTAGCTTAAAAAAAGCCATGGACTTCGGCTTGTCTATAGGGAGTGCGGAAGGAATTCAAAATATAAAACAAGCGCAAAAAAAAGACGAAACAAGACATGACTTTTCGCCGTAACTGTGCCATGACGATTGTGATGTCTCCCATCCACATACTCTTTGCCTCATCACCCGCTTGCCCATCAGCGTCCTTTTCTTGTTTACTTTCTCTTGTCCATTGATCTCCCTTCTTCCGTAAATCTCCCCTTCCTCATCAATTTCCTTTTGGGCTGCCGCACGAACACGCTGTAACCGCAACATGTCCCATGAAATTGACAAAAGATAGCACAACGTAGAGACCTCAACCTCTTTTCCTTGAATATACAAACTGAAACAACCCACTTGTAGGAATATTGCTTCTCACGGTGCGGTTTCGTTGGTGTCAACAAGTTAATGCGTTCCAGAGCCAGTTACCTCTCAAGTCTGTGACCCTCGTGCAAGGCCCCGTAGTCGGAGTTAGCCCTGCCATGGTCATCTCATCAACAGAACCTTCGCAGCGAATCTCTTCTCTCATGCCCTAACGATGTGTGTATTGTATTTGTCTTTGCTCATATTCACATTTATCCTACTACTGTTATCACGTCTATGTAATAAAAAACCGAGCAGCTCCTTAGCCATGTAAGTCGCGACCTTCTGGTTTGCCCATCATTCCTCTGTTGTCCTTTCTTCTTTTCCTCACTCTTTTCTGAATCTTGCTTACTGTTCTGCCTATTCTCAGATACTCCCGTCTGCTGATCCAAACAGCCAGGACCAACTCGCTAAGCGATGACGTTGTGAGAAGATGAGACGTTGAGAATCGAAACACGTCGAGTATTGGGGCTTGAAGCGCATAGAAAGCCTCGCAGCGATTAGTTGCCTTTACAATCCGACCCAAGCTTATGGTCTGATGAAAGACTTCCATCACAGAATGCACCGTTTTGGAATCAGGCAAATTGGCGCTTCAGGTCCGCCCATTTCCGTTTCAGCTCTTCGTGCTGAGAGTCAATCTGAAGAAGAGGCAAATTGTTAGTTGTAAAATTCCAGACTTCAGAGGCCAAGAGTTTAGAAGAATGTCCTCCACTTTCATCACATCACATACCTCGGCATAACGCATCTTGGTCTGCACCAGCTGTTCCTCAAGATCAGCCAACTCCTTCTCCACCCTCTGATTCTCCTCATGTACGTTTGCGTTGCGCTTCATCAAGTCATCTCGTTCCATCTTCCAAGCTTCTTCGATTTCGACGGGCTGTTTCTCAATCACCACCCTCAACTCCTTGACCTGGCCCTTGAGACTCTCATTCTCATCACGGAGCTCCTCGTTCTCGACTTTTGTATGTACAAGCTCAGTGGCGAGGGCTGCTTGTTCTGTATCGCCCGCTTGGACGCGAACTTCGAGCTTGCGTAGTTGAATGGCTAGGCTCTGGTTGGATTGTCTGAGATCGTGCAATTCTGTCTCGCGGTCTTTGTCCGCCTTTCTCTTCTCCTCCCACTCGGTAGTAAATGCCTTGAGCGTCTCGGGGGTGATCTTGATTTCGCATGCGTCTCGGACAAGCTGGTCGGCTCTATATACCTCCTTGTCCATGCTTGAGCTGGAGCTCCCGAAGAAGCCATTCTCCAAGATGCTGCCCTGGCTGGGATCCTTATCGATATAGACATCAAAGAGCTTATCCTTTAGATATGTTGTGAGCTGTTGCATATCCTGTAGTGCCAATAGCGTTGCGGCGTTCTTCTGCATAAGTGCAATGCCGAATCGCAAAATCGCAGACAGACCCTCTGATAGAATCAAGTCGTAGATACGGAGGACCAGTTGCAAGGGAAATCGGTAGGCGAAGAGGGTTAGAAACCATTGAGTGGCGTACAAATGAGATGAGATGCCTCGCCGGTGCAAATGACAGTACAGGGCAGGCTCCAAGTCTTCCAAGAGTCTTTCAAACTGATACAGATGCAGGTGAAGCCCAGGCATATCCTGAATAAAAAGATCGCGGAGTTTGTATTGGTGCATCAGTCGAACGAGCAAACAGAAGGCTTCATCCTCTGGCATGTTGAATAAGAGTGGCATGATTAAAAAGTTCATGCCCTGTGCATAGCCAACGCCGTCGTCAAAGAGTGCGTACGCTTTACAGACGCCAAATAAGCCATCTTGAAGTCCAGCGGCTGCCGCGTATTTCGAAAAGCTGGTTCGAGCGCCGAGATCGCGTCGAATGAGCTTCTCAAGTTTCTGGACGGCGACAGCATCCTCCTTTTGTCTCTTCTTTTTCTCGGCAGCGACTGCAATCTGAGCCTTGGCAATCGCTTCCTGACTCCTATCACTTCTCGGCGAAGTGTTTCCATTGGCCATTGACTGGTTAGAGTGTATCGAGGATGCAGAGGACTTCACGCTACCGTTAGTGCTAGTAGCGACTCCCTGATTGCTGATGGAGCTGATAGTTGTGCTGCCGCTGTTTCTTTTCTCTTGGTCGGTTCCCCGAGCTACAAGATCCTTGTACAGGGCCTCGAGGTGTTCATTTTTGCTCTGGGCAAGGACTTGCCAAATGACTCCTCGGATCGCGTTGGGAATCCCTGTCGCAATGGCTCTATTCAGCTCCTCCGGACTGGTACGGGCTACCGCTGCAGGGCCCTCGTAGACAACAGATTGCCAGATATCCCAATCCACCTGGCTTTCTTGCATCGCCGAAGGTCCAGCGTTGACGCCAGACGCAGTGCCAGGGGCTAAGTCGTGATTGGTATCCGGCACTGTTGACTGTTGCATCTTGTCACCTGGCAGCGTCGCAGAGATGGGACTGGCCAGTCCGAGGGCATCCCCTTGACCGTCATCATCGCCAGGGGTCAACTGAATACCTGTTTCTTCACGCATCCTCAAGGCCTTGAATCTGTTCTTGAGGCTATCCCGCTGCGAGCCACTGGCTCTGTTCACCCCGTCATACTCCTCGTCGAGCTTACTGAGCATCATCTCTGGATTGCTCGTCAAGGTCGCGATTGAGCTGGCAGTGTTGCGGCGCCCTGTGGTCTGGATAGGCGGAGAGCCCGAGTCTTTGTCTTTACTAATGGAGTTTCGTGACAACCAGGAAAAAGGGCTCGTGAGCTTTCGAGTCGGCGGGCCGGGATGTTGGTTTGTTGGAGAGACAACAGCGTTCATCGACGACACAGGACTCTTTGACGGAGACTCGGCTGGAGGAGACCAAGGCAGAGCTGGGAGGGCATTTGTGATGCTGCTCAATGACAATGACTTGGTGGCGACGTCCTTTTCGGGTGGGCTCGGGGGAACTAAAAATGCGTAAGCAACGTCGGCGTCTTCTTTGTTCCCAAGGTTTACATTGGCTATACCATCTATGTCCGTTGAATTCTCGTCGTCCAGATCCACGTTGTCCAGATTCGACGTGCTTGAGATGCGGTTTGAGACGGGCGAAGAGGCTCGAGGGGAATTTTGCCGCGACTTGGATCTGGACCCTTGAACAGTTTGGCTCTCGTTATCAGAGTCCTGGTTGTCTGTCTTTGTGTCTTTGTCTTGAACCTTGCCATTGTCTTTCTCGTCTCGATGGGGCTGGTGCTCGGGCTGTGGTACAGGTTGTGGTTCGCCCCGTGGTTTGGGCTGTGGTGATGGGCTCTTGTTGAAGGAGGCGGATCTCTTTGTCAACGATCGCACGGATCTTGCATCAAGTGTGTCTCCAATATCGGCTGCATTGTCAATGGCGTCTTCGAATGAGTCCTGCTCACCGCCCTGCAACGAGTCAGCACATCAGCGCATGCTTTCAACATGTCTCGTGGCCGGACGAGTTTATTGCAAAGAAATAGAACGCACAGTATCCGGAGCTGAGCTGGCTTTCGAGGATGGCCTCGACTTCTCGTCCTCGGAAAAGCCAGACGTGGCACCGTCGCCGCCCTGCAGCGACATTTTGCCTCACGTAAATTAGGTGTAAAAGGGGGAAGCGCCTGTCGAATCACAAGATTGAGAGCTGATGTGCTTCAGCAACACAGCCATCAGCAGCAAATCAACGGCTATAGAGGTCGGACCAGGACAAGGGTGCAGCCTGGAGGAGACGGTCAGACGGAGACGGAGTCAACGATACGCTGATGTTGCTCCGTAAGTACTTGGCGGCCAAGAAATGATGGCGAAAGTAAACAAGCAGGTGAGCTGCGCCGCACGGCGTCGCAAGCCGAGAATTGGAGAAGAGAGATCAAAAATGCAAGTGTAGAGAATGGCAGAAGAGATGACTTGGTAGAAGATAAAAACAGACGGCCGACAGTGGATGAGTTAGCAAACGGCGCCCTTGAAGTGTTCCCTCGAGTGCCCCTTTGGAGTGCCCTCTTGCAAAAAGCCGGCGATGGAGTCTGTGGAGCGGAGGGATGTACACACTGCACAGTTAGGTCTAAGGTACCTACCTAACACAAGGGGTTTGTATTAAAGGGAAGGGGGGCTTTGTTTGTGGCGGAGGCCAGTCGAGACGCCAGCCTTGTTGCATGAACTCTGTTGTGCGGAAGCTCCCGACGCGACAACTTACAAGGAAGGCTATACACATTAGTGGACAAGACAAGCAACAAAGTTCATAGACGAAGACGAGACCTTCGGACGAGACATTGGGTTCAGCGCGAGCTTGAGCATCATAGCCACGACTATCACGATTCACGACGCACGCCCGATCGGCGATGATGCGCTTCACATGGACGAAGACACTGCATCTGGACGCGTACCTTAGGTTAGGTATGTACCTAGGTAAATGCCTAGCATGCTTCTTCATCGATGATCGGCGTCCCAGCCTGCCGGAGGCGCGCATTGACGGCATTGTTCGCATTTCTGGCATTGGCATGATGCATTCCTGTATCGAAGCAATGCGCTGCTGATTGGTTGTTGCATTTCTGCATACAACTTCATCTCCGTTGCTACTTTTTAGTACGCCCGCTTCCTCCTGAGTCCTGACTCCTGAGTCCTCAGGGGCCCAGGGCTAAGCAAGTGGGCTTCTCGGGAGTCGTAGACATACAAGTTGTATGGCGTCCTTCGCGTGCGAGTCTCCAAGCTCTCTGGAGTCTCCAGGCCACCGGAAATAGCGCTCGATTGTCGAACCTTACTTGGCTCATTTTCTCGGACGAGATGGCCGACTACATGGGTAGAGCAAGCGGAGGCTATTCTATGTTACCTCATAGCTCGTCTGCCAATTCGTCTGTCTGTACATAGTACATACATACAACACATATACAAGTGTAGTTTGCTTGCCACCACATTCTGGAACCAGCTTCTTTTTCTTGATTTTCCCATACTCTGCAGAGCTGTAATAAACTCTACGTGACTGACATCTGTATCTTACCGAGGTCGACCTGCGTGCGCACTGCGACCTGCCGATGACGCCACTGGTTACTCACAGCCTTGCCTTCAGGGTAGGGTTCACCATCAGGCTGAGGTTGCACTGCAAAAGCTTGGGGCAGAAGATGGCAATCCTACCAATTATTGTACGTATCTCCAGCTTCGGATAACCAAGTGTCTTCAAGCCCATAAAGCATCGCAAGTTGCAACAATGTGTCGGTCAAAGTGTCGTCCGAGTATCGAATGAAAAATCTAACTGTATGACTTCCAGCGACGCCGAGCGCCTTCTCTTGACGGAGTCTGAACTTTGAAAGATATCATTCGTAATCATCATTTTTGCGTTTGCATACTGTACAGTAGGTACATAGGTACCTCCTACATACCTGAGTTCGCAATTCTCGCAGTGCTTGAGGAGCCCCACATTTTGCCTTTCTCAGAGTCTCAGCGCCCATCACAACCCGCCCGTGGACCATTACGCAGTGGCCCCACCACCTGTTATGTGCCGAACCTGACGTTTTTGAATGTCCCAGAATCTCCATCTTTTCACTCCCAACATCACATCATCCGCCACTACATCTTGCATCGCGGAGAGGCAACTCCCATCCGTTTGAAAGCTCCATGACTTCGCGTGGCCGCTGTACTTGCGCCAACAAACCTACTCCGTGGCACTTTGGAGAAGCAGTTCCTGGACGTCTGCACCCGTCCTTGGGCTTGCTCTCTGAAGCTTGATTCGCCGAGTCTATCCCGAGTCAAACCTCACCTCGGAGACCGTCGTAACTGCTCGCAGCCCCTGCAGCTTCACTCTACGCAGCGCTCTAGTTTGTCTCTCCTTCAAACAAATTGAATAAGTCACTCGTAGGTCTGCCTCTCGGATATACCGACGAGTCTCGCCTCGACATCCATTTTTTTTGTTAGGCCACAACTTGTCTTCCCTGCATTACATTCTTTCTTGCATCAAAAAGTACATCCTCCGACTCGCTAGAAAGCTGCACGACTCTCAGACGCTAGGTCTTGCCAAGTCAGACCACAGGAGCTGTCCAGCCACGGACACTCCATCTAGGGTGGTAGCTTGATAGCAATTATAGCAAGCACGATAGAAGTGGAGGGGGAGCTTGCTTTTGTCTCAGCGGCTCTGCCGCACCACATTTCACTATGGGTAAAATCACGAAAACGATGCAATCCAAGCATCAGGAAACTCAGGTGTGTTGAGAAGCCTCTCAACTTCTATCAAAATATCTCTCAACTTGAATACACGACCTCTGACCCGTATGTTTAACAGTCTCCTTGGCTCAAGAGCTATGTTGAAACAGCATCCACGACCGAACTACCCTCGCTGCCACAATATCTCGCGTCTTTTCCATCCAGGTGGCCTTTCGGAAGGGGCGACTTATATCACTGGATACCACTGCTGAACCGATTCGACGACATTCTAGAACATTTCAACAAGACATACCGTCTCAAAGATGGCCCCCAACAACGGGATTTTTCTCTGGATGTTCTCAAGAATATGGACGAAGAATCTCCATTCAGTAATGAGCGGCAGTGGGATGACCACCAGCTAGCAGAGCTCGGCTTCTCCAACGACGGCGACATAGTCTTGATAGAGGCCGTTCTGCGATTTAGCCGTATGCTACTGGAGCATTGCGGGAATCGGAGCATCTACGCGAGTAGTGCTCATCTCAATGATCTTCTCAATAGCACATCATCATCCATCTTGATACATACGCTTGAAGCCGGCTCCGAACTGGCTCAAAGGTATCAAGCATCTGTCAAGCGCATCGCCACTCCGTCGAGACAAATCAGCTCCGCGCTGTTGGCAAACCATTATAACATTGATCTCGACCGTGTCCTTCAATTAGCCATGCCATTTGTTAAAACGCCCATCGTGAATCTGGCTGACTCGACGCCTTCCGCGACCCCGCTTTCGACCAAGGGCAAGGAGAAGGTCTACGGAAGCAATGGCAGGAACTTGACGACGACCCATGCTAACGATCTGGTCGCTATTGCTACTTGCGACAACACAAGATGGCAAAGCTGGGGTGACATCAAGGTGCTCTACTATTCTCAAGATGACTCGGACCGCAACGACGCGCCGAACGAACCTGGCCGTTCGTCCGAGCCATCAACCCCAACTCCTCTCCGTCGTAGTCACACGATTGGAAGTCAACAGAATACGCCTCGAGTGCGAATGATGAACCCGGATGACTCTTCTCCCATACTTCCTCGAACACCGGCCATCGCAGATGAGCAGACCACGCCGGGACAGAGATTATTCGAACTGCCCAAATCGGTCATTGGAAGCACGTCGATTTACGACCTTATAAGGCGAATCCCTGACGATATGCCGCAATCGGCAAAATACGAGGTGTTCCATCGGCTACGGGTGGCCAAATCACTTGCTGATTCGATAGAGGCTCGCCAACAGATGTTGGCAACTCGGTTGCTCGCCATCACAAATCTGGCCTACATCCACTCGGACTCAAGTTTTGTGGAGAAGGTACTTCGCCATGATGTTGATGAGACCAGAAGATATCAACTCGTATACCAGCTCGCAGAGCTTATACACCCTGCCGCTGATCCCAACGCCAGTATCCCTCTCCGGTTGCAGACCTTTGCTCTGGCGCTACTGGAAGCCATCGCTGGCTTCACTCCCAAGTGCCAGGACGTCTTGTCCGCACTGAATGCAAACGTCAATCATGGCATCCTGCTCTACGTTATCAGGAAGGCCGTAGCAGGTATGCAAGTTGACGATGCCGCCGACTTAGGTGATCATGCTACGGAGGAAGATGATTGGAGAAACAACTTATTTTCATTGACGCTTCACCTCTCCATGTCCACGCGCGTCGGGAGCGAAATGGTCTCCGCCGGTCTTATGAGTATCTTGGTCGAAATCCTGAACATCAGGTCTCATGTTGCCCAACGGCATCATTCCATGGTATTAGCATTTCTAGATGGACTCATTTGGACCTATCAGAATGCATTTACATCTTTTTTCAACGCCAATGGCCTGGATGCTGTCGCGACCCTTTTGGTAGACACGGTTGCGGAGGCTCAGGGATCGCAGCAATCGTCTCACGGTGTGCATGCAGATCAACAGTCAGCTGCTGTTGACTATGAAATTCCTTACTACCAACAGCAAACATTGAAATGGCTACTGAAATTTGTGCATCACATTATGAGTAATGCTTACAGCTATGGTGGCAACACGGATCGTTTGCTTCGAAATCTTGCCGAGAAATCCGATTTGCTGCAGAGTCTTCGTGAGATTATAGCAAACAAGCGCAGTTTCGGATCAGTAGTTTGGACAAATTCCGTCACCATCTTGAGCGACTTCATCAACAATGACCCAACCAGTTTCGCTGCCATTTCTGAGTCCGGCATGATAAAGACTTATCTCGAATCAATTACGGGACGGACACTGCCAGAGCAACGAGCGGGAGAAGAGGCCAAGCAGACCGAAGAGCATCAGGGGGGCGACAACGACGGTGAATCGTCTATCAGTTCTGCAACTGTATCAGTTGTTGCTGATGACGATCAGCCCCACCCTCCCAGTGATGAAGACATACGAAGAACACGGCAAAATGAACCCGCCAAGGGTATTCTGGCATCATCAGAAGCTATGAACATTGTGCCTCAGGTCCTAAACTCCATTTGTTTGAACAATACGGGAATGAAAATGGTTGTCGCTTCCAAGGCTTTCGATAGTTTCCTGGAAATTTTCGAGAGCCCGGTACACGTCAACTGCATGGAGACGAACCGGGATATCGCGAGCAACGTCGGTGCCAATTTCGATGAGCTTGCTCGCCACCACCCTCCCCTTCGCACAGCCATTTCCGATGCTGTTATCGACATGGTGGCCCGAGTGCGATGGCTCGGTATCGAAAAGGGCATCAACTCTGACTGGGGGGTCAGGCTCTATGTAGTCACTCAAGAAGGAGTCATTTCCACCATTCATCCGAATGGATACGTTGCAGAAGGGACTACAGAGGTAGCCACTGACTACAAGGACAAAGGTACTGATACGGTGGATATTGACATGTCCGACGAGATTGGAGAGACAGGAGAAACGGCCAAAGAAGAAAAGATGGCTCAGAAGGTGGTGCCCTCACAGTCACTCACGCCGTACATTCACAGTTTGGCCAATTTCCTGACGGGGTACTTATCCAACACATTCCTCAAAACAAATTTCGTCAAGCGTGGTGGCATTGAGCTGCTTCTTGATCTCTGCGAATCCCCGAGCCTTGATGCAGCCTTTGGAGACTCGGCCGCGTCCAGGGTCTTGAACCAAGTGGTAACTCAATTGATCGAACACTCTCCGGTTTGGGGGTTGCCTTCCCTCTTGCGTCGGGCACAGAACAACATTGATACTCTGCAGCCATTGGCGGCGAAAACCGAAGCTCTCCCTCCATACTTTGGTGCCCTCCTCTCCTCAGACTTGCTCGTCGAGGGTGATAATCTTGAACTGCACGAATGTGTGTCGACAGCGACACAGAAAGTCAAAGCCTTGTTGAATGCTCAAACATTCATCAAAATACTGTCGGACTGCTTTACGACAACCAGATCCAATTCTCTGCAATTCTATCACGTCAACGTGTACGATTATTACCTCAGACTGGTCAAGTCTATCGGACCGCTCTTGCGCGGTGTCCTTGCAGAAGAAGCAGGCGAGCTTTTGGCAGTCCCACAGCACTGGTCTATGCACAGACAAGGCGCCCCAGGAGTGGCTGCCTCGACGGACAATCGTGATGGAGCTAGAGAAGGACAACCGACGATTCCGGATGTACTGGGTGGTACCGGCAACACTTGGACCGCCGATGACGGCACTGACGCATCTGCGCCCGTTTTGCCAACGGAACAAGAACGGTCAAGTGCTCGATACACGAACTACGAGACTCTCCGGACGCTGCTGCATCCCATGATTCCCACATGCTTTCCTTTCTTCCAGGCTCTGGGTAAAGCGCTGCTACCTCGTCGAGAACCTCACCAGCTGGACCCCTTTCCTCGCCCAAGGCAACTGGAAATCGCTATGGCGCTGGCCAGTAGCGTTCTTTCTCACCTGGCTCCCTCCGTGACTACGCCTTCGCCAACTTCGAAGGACTTTCACTACTGGATCATCATGCTTCATACCATTCATGAGATGTTGATTGACCATCCTTCCACTCGACAAAGTGACCGGTCTAGTGTGCAAATCATTATGCCGGTTCTTCTCGCCTTCAAGGAGCAAGGGGGTATGGGCGTACTCAGTGACATGATCAAGGTCTTCGCTTCCTCTGTAAAAAGTGCTGCGGATACCGGCCCGGATGAGTCCTCCAGAGCCAAGGTTGCCGCTTTTGGCCTGAAAAAGGTGCTGGATTTGTATCATGTTCTAGTGAATGGCAAGTACTTGTCAGAAGCCTGCAGTCAGTTTAGTCTACAGCGACAGGCAGATCGGACACAGAACGTATCGACTGTATCCCATCAAATCGTCGTCGAATTCCGCGCAGCGATTCTTCCAGTAATCATGGAATTGTGGAACTCCAGCTTTATCGAAAAAGTTTCAGATTCAACTGTGAAGAGACTCCTCGATATTATCAAAATTGTTTGTGGGGCAGATCATGAAGTCAATGCTACTCTCCCCGACGACAAAGTCCTGTTCAATCTGTTCAAATACAAGGATGCTAGATTCAAGTGGGCTCGTTTCCGTCCCATGGCGAGTGAATTCGCCTGGGGGGGATGGGAAGACGAACTTGTCCATGAAGCCATGTATAGAGCCAACGGAACTCTCGACGAAGTCGCTGAATATTGCCGGGCGCACGTGAACGGTCTCGCAGGGCCTCGCAATCCTATCCCCGCGGAGGATGCTGACCTTTCGGCCCTGAAGGAAGACGCATCAGATGAGGCAGAAGAGTCAGGCAGTGCTGATGTTGCTGCTGCTGCTGCAACCGCCGCTCTTGAGACGGAGCCCATGAATCTTGATACATTGCGCGACCTGCCTTCCGCTGACGACTTAATAGAGTATGTCGATCGGCAGATTAGCAACAGCCTTGCTGATAACAACAACAATAACAATAACAGCTCCAGAGGAACGAACAGCGCCGCCGAGGCGATGTCCATCATACAGAATGAGCCCCCAGAAGAGAATTTGGAAGCCGACGTTGCCTTTTTGAAGGAGCGTTTGGACAGCTTGCGTTGGAATATTCGTACGAATTTGATAGATCAATGTCTGGATGTCATTCGAACCCACCCGGACACCGCCATGGATGTTTCTGATCTAGTGTCAGCGATTGTCCTGAAAAAGCAAAACCAGGATGCCCAAGAAGACGTTGCCTCTACCCTGACCTTTGCACTTTCCTCGTTGGCGCTTGACGAGGAAGAGAAACGGCGGAATGGAAAATGCATAGCAGCGTATGCCCATCTGCTTGCTTTGCTTCTTCAGGATGAAAAGTTTTTTGGTCAAAATACAGAAATCCTCGCCGATAAGGTAGATGAGTACGTGGGTTTCTTGAAGGTTCCCCTTACATCCTCAATCGACGAGCTGCCCCCATGGATTCCTTACATTCTTCTCGTTTTGGAGGTACTCCTTTGTCACGACGAGCGACCTGTTCCCGCTGAGTGGAAGCCTCCCCAAACCATCGATGATGATGTTGCAGAACCTGTAATCACCGTCGGATCGCCGCTGGTAGGCGACGCGAATCGGAGCAAAATACTTCTTTCGCTGCTGGATCTACTCCCCCGCATAGGCAAGGAAGAAATGCTGGCAACGGCAGTTCTGCGAGTACTTGTCATTCTGACGCGTAGACGTACTTTGGCAAAAGTTATTGGCGAGAAGAAGAATTTGCAACGTTTATTCCTGATGGCAAAACAGTTATCCGGCACCGGTTCTGAAGGTCTCAAGCAAATGAGGCTCTCCGCTCACATGATCACCATCCTACGACACGTCATCGAAGACGAGGAAACCGTGAAACAGATTATGCGCGCGCAAATTCAAAAAGACTTGCCTCCTTTAGCTCGCAACCAAAGAGGCCATCATGCCGACGTGTCTTCCTACCTGCGCGCCATGGCGCCTCTTGCTCTTCGCGCCCCCGACTTGTTTGTAGAGGTGACCAACGAGATGCTTTGTTTCTCGAGATGGCTGGGCGGATCTGGAGAAACATCCAACCGGCCTTCACCTCTAGTCTTCAAGGATCATGTTGTGTCCAAGGCCAAAGAAACTGCTGTTGACGCCAGTGCATTGATTGATGGAGCATTGAAAGCCTCAACGGAGCCTGCGGATAAGGAAATGACCGACGCTCCCAAGACACACCATGACGTCAAACGACCAATTGTGGAAAACCCTGATGGTGTAATTCATTTTCTATTGTGCGAGCTAGTCAACTATCGTGAAGTTGACGATAAAGAGCCATCCACTACTATGGCGTCAGCCGATACTGAATCATCAGCTACAGTGCCTACGGATGCTGAGGATGCAATCACGAAGGACCCGTCAACAGCCAACAATGCAAAGGATAAGAAGCAGCCAAAGCCTGTGTTCAAGGCGGAAGAACATCCCATCTTCGTTTACCGATGCTTCTTGCTCAATTGTCTGACAGAGCTTCTACAAAGCTATACACGAACCAAGGTCGAATTCATTAATTTCAAGCGCAGTGCGCCGCCATTGTCAACAACTGCACCAATAAAGCCACGCACCAGTATCCTGAACTACTTGATCTATGATCTCTTGTGCCAAGGCAGCCTCAACGGTACGACAGACACAATCATGTCCAAAAAGAGAGCCGCAACATCCTCACTCACCCAAAAGGTCTTGGTGGCACTCGTGTCAAAGACCAGCGAAAAACATTTGGATCGTGCTCTTGACAAGTTTGCTTATGATGACGAACCCGACCTCTTGTTCGTGCGAAAATTTGTCTTGGACACCGTAATCAAGGCCTACGAAAAAGCACCGTTCACGGATGAGCCTTTTGAGACTCGTTACTCCCGAATGCAGTGCCTGGCTGAATTAATGAACCACATGATTGGCGACAAAGACAGGGACACCTCCAATCCGAGGAATCTCGATTTTGACCAATCTCGTTCACAGGCGCAAATGCGTCGTTTGATGTACGAGAAGGGATTCGTCGAGAAGCTCACGTCCTCTATCGCTGAGATCAGTCTTGACTACCCGGGTGTTAAGCGTGCTATCAAGTATATCCTTCGTGTCTTACGGGTTCTCACAGGTACCGTTAAAGAGCTGAGTCACTCCAGCATTCTTCCCGCCGACCCAACAGGAGACAACAGCGATGAGGAGTTTGCATCCTCATCATCTGTATCCGACGTCGACGACGATAATCGGGAGGAGACACCGGATTTGTATCGCAACTCCGCCTTGGGCATGCTTGAACCTCGAGCAGAGGACGACGAATCTGACGAGGGCGACGAAGACGATGATCAAGACATGTATGGTGACGATTACGAAGATGATGAGCTCGATTACGGCGAAGATGATTTGTCTGATGGCGAAGACGATATTAGCGATGAAGACGAGGAACTGAGTGGCATGGGTGATATCGAAGGTCTTCATGGCGAACCTGGGGTCGTTGAGGTCATCATGGACGACGATGACGACGATGAGGGAGAGGACGAGGACGACGACAGTGAAGATGACGAAGATGATGGTATGGACTCGGCAGACATGGAGGACGTCGAAGACCGAGTAGAGATCGTAGATGAAGATGGGGACTCAGGCTGGGAGAGTGAAAGTGATATGGATGAAGACGAGGCTGGTGAGGATGATGATTTAGAATATGACGCAGAAGCACAAGATGAGGAGGAGGAAGCCATTATTCATAGCATGGGACCGACAAATCTGCTCACTGACATGGCGAGAGCCATCATTGCTGACGAAGGCGGATACGAGCCGGAGCCAGCCCTCGACGATCACTTTCTCCACGATGATCATGACGGTGATGGTAAGTCCGATATTTATTCACCTCACTGCATGCTTTCGTATGTGCTAATTTGATTGCGTAGAAGATGACGATGACGAAGAAGAAATCAATGATGATGAGTATATTTACGACGATGGATTTCCTGGTATGTCTGCACCCTCTCTTTGTCTTATCATCCCGATTGACTGTCTTGAAACCGATTTCTACCACTGATCGTACGCAAATGGCTAACCTGGGGTGACAGGGCATATTCAACCCAGTCTACCAGGACTGGGGTGGGAAAACGATGATCTGGATGTTGAAGAAGCAAACAGACAACTCATTTTCTTCGATGGAAATCACCGGCGTCCAGTACTGACGAGGATGGACAACCGAAGCCCCTACCCATCTCGATTTGCGACTTCTCAGGGAGATCTTGGTAAGAATACCCCGTTTTAATCCTTATCTTATTACAGTCAACAGCGCGCTGACATGTTCAATGATCAGACTTCCGTAGCTACTTTGCTCGTAGTCATCGTCCTGGTGGGCCGCAGTCCAACGCCGAAGACGGTCTCAATCCACTTCTACGCCGCAGCGATCAACTAAACGAGGCCTCGTTACGACCAGGGAACACACACTCTTTGGACGTGAGACTTCCAGCAGGTTTGCTTAGTAGCGGCAGGCACAACATAGACGGTCCAATGGGTCTACTCGGCGAGCTTATGGAATTCTTGCCCATGATGGGTCGGAATGGAAACGGTCAACCGGCGTTCCACTTTCACATCACGGGGCCCGGAGGGCCTCGTGATGTGAGAGACCTTGGGCCTACGCGATTGGTTAGAACGGATAATAGACGAGACGTTGCAGCTCAAGAGCCGAGCCAGGCTGTATCGTTCGTGCCAGAATCGACCTTACGTCGTTACCAAGAAGAAGCTAGGATGGTTTTTGGAAACAACCATCATGTCGAGGCGGCCAAAATGGGCAACATTATTGCCGCCAGACTGACTCCAGATGTCCTGGAGCGTGAGAGGAAGATCAAAGCTCAAGACCTGGAGCTGCAGAAGCAGGCAGAGGAAGAGCGAAAGAAGAAAGATGAGGAAGAACGCAAGACTCGCGAAGAAAAAGCCGCTGAAGAGACAGCTTCCAAAGAGAAGAGGGAGGCAGAGCAGCGCGAAGAGAATGACCGAGCTCAGCGCGAACAATTGGCCGCCGCCGAAAGTACAGATGCGGCCGAACATCACGAACGCACCGATCAGGAACCAATGGAGGGTGTTGTTGAAACGTCTGCATCTACAGACATGAGCGACGCTCCAGCACCACAGGTCCCCGAGGCTAGTGCGGTCGATCAGCCTCGTGTCATGACGACCATCAGGGGCGAAGAAGTGGACGTGACAGAGCTAGGTATCGATCCAGAGTATCTTGCCGCATTGCCCGAGGAATTCAGGGAGGAAGTCATTGCACAGACAGTAAGTGAGCGGCGCTCTCAGGCACGCGAGGAGGCCACGGCTGGGGAGTCAACCGATGTGTTCCAGGAATTTTTGGACGCTCTTCCCGAGGAGCTTCGCCTGGAGATTGCGCAGCAGGAACGACAGGAAGAACGCAGACGACACCGGGAGGAGGGTCGCCGACAGGCCGCCGGCACTTCCGGGCAACCAGTAGTCGCAGAGATGGATGCTGCAAGCATCCTGTTGACCTTCCCACCGGCACTGCGCGAACAGGTTCTCATGGATCAAGGAGAAGACATCATGGACCAATTGACTCCAGAGATGGCTGCCCAGGCTCGAGCCTTGAACCAGCAACATCCACCACCCTCTCACTCTCAACATCCAGGGATGAGATCCATGGTCGTTCCTGGAAGAAATCCAGCGCAAGCTGATGGCGGTAATCCAACGGATAACAAGGTTCAGCGCCGAACTGTGGTACAGATGTTGGATAAGCCCGGAATTGCAACACTTGTGCGGTTGATGTTCATCGCTCATCATGGCTCCATCCGATCCTACTTATTCAGCGTCTTCGCCGACATCTGTGAAAATCGTCAAAACCGACTTGAGGTCATTAGCACTATTTTGCAGATTCTGCAAGAAGGAAGCATCGACATGAACGCGGTTGAGCGTAGTTTTGGGCATTTATCGATCAGAGCTCGAAAGCACAAAGAACGCGAAACTGAGCAGAAGACACCTCAGGGCCTCAGGAAGTCGCTGACGAGTTCGGGACCCATGGGCATGCTGACCAACTCGGAGACCTCTCCTTTATTGATTGTTCAGCAATGTCTGGATCTTCTCGTCGATCTATGTACTAGAAGCCAGCAGATCCCCTGGCTTTTCTTAACAGAGCATGAAGCGGTTGGTTCTTTTTTGAAGAAGACCTTGAACCGAAAAGGCAAAGCGAAAGACCTAAAGGCCCACAAGTACGCCATCAACTCTCTGCTTACTCTGCTAGACCGGGAAGTCGTCACTGAGAGCTCGATCGTCATGACACATCTTGCCGACTTGCTCAACCGCATCACACTGCCATTGGTGAATCTCGACCGCAAACGCAAAGATCTGCAGACCGCCACTGACCAGGACAAGCCCACTTCTGTTGCTGCTGAAGGTGAAGCAGAGGCGCCGAATGCGGCTGAGCAAGCCAGTGATAATGTTCCGGCTGATGCTACGACAGAACATGCTCAAGAACCAGCAGAGAATCCTGCCGACGGCGAGTCTGCCAAGGAGAAGAAGGAAGCCAGTTCCAAGAAGACCAGACAGTTGCAGCCACCAGTCATTCCAGCCCAAAACCTCACATTGGTAGTCAAGATTTTTGTTGCCAGAGAATGCAGCTCCAAAACATTCCAGAACACCATTTCAACTATCAAAAACTTGTCTGCCATTCCGGGTGCCAAGGCTGTGTTTGGACAAGAGCTCGTCTACCAAGCTCGCCTCCTTAGCGAAAATATTGTGTCGGATCTTGATGAACTTTTGCCTCACATTGAGCGGGCCACAACGGGAACTGAAATCCAGGGAGTCGCATTGTCCAAGTTTTCCCCTGGAGCGTCTGAACAGAACAAGCTCTTGCGCATCCTCACGGCCCTCGACCATCTCTTTGATGGCCGAAAGAAGGACGGGGAGGGGGATGGTGACGAATCTAGGCAAAGCGATAAGCAGCATCTAGTCACTTCTCTTTACCACAACTCGACCTTTTCTGCCATGTGGGAGAAGCTTAGTGCCTGTCTCAAAGCTATCCGTGAGCGAGAGAGCATGCTCAATGTTGCCACTATTCTACTGCCGCTGATTGAATCCCTCATGGTTGTCTGTAAGAATACTACTGCAGGTGATGACTTCTCTCACGGCCAGATCAACAAAGAGCTGGTCATCTCCAGCCCTGCACCAGAATCTCGAACAGCTAGTCTGTTCTTCACATTCACTGAAGATCATCGTCGCATCCTCAACGAACTAGTCCGAAATAACCCAAAGCTGATGTCGGGAACATTTGCTCTGCTCGTGAAGAACCCAAAAGTCCTGGAATTCGACAACAAGCGCAACTACTTCAATCGCAGCGTTCACTCTCGCGTGAGCCAGAATGGACGTCCATCGCACCCACCTCTACAGCTATCAGTACGCCGAGATCACGTTTTCCACGATTCCTTCCGGTCGCTCTATTTCAAATCTGGCGACGAAATGAAATTCGGCAAGCTCAACATTCGATTTCACGGTGAGGAGGGTGTCGATGCAGGTGGTGTTACTCGCGAATGGTTCCAAGTACTCTCTCGCCAGATGTTCGATCCCAATTATGTTCTCTTCACTCCCGTCTCTTCCGATCGCACGACCTTTCACCCCACCAAGCTCAGCGGGGTGAATCCTGAGCACTTGCTGTTTTTCAAGTTCATCGGGAGAATCATTGGAAAGGCCTTGTACGAGGGCCGCCTCCTCGACTGTTTCTTCAGCCGCGCCGTATACAAGCGAATATTGGGCAAGTCCGTATCTGTCAAGGACATGGAATCGTTTGATCCAGACTATTACAAGTCTCTTTGCTGGATGTTGGAAAACGAGATCGCAGACATCATCACAGAAACCTTCTCCGTGGAAGACGATGAATTTGGTGTGACTAATATTGTGGATCTGATTCCCAACGGACGAGAGGTTGCTGTGACGGACGAGAATAAGCATGAATATGTCCGTTTGGTTGTTGAACACAGACTGTTGTCGTCAGTAAAGGACCAAATGGAAAGCTTCTTGAAAGGTGAGTCAAGACTAGTAGACAACTCAGTTCGGGGTTTGCCGGAACAAACGAGTGCACACACATACACGCCTGGGATGTAAAGACACTAACAGAAGCAAAACAGGCTTCCATGAAATCATCCCGGCCGAACTGATCTCCATTTTCAGCGAACAGGAGCTCGAGTTGCTGATCTCTGGTCTGCCTGATATTGACGTTGATGACTGGAAGAGCCATACGGAATACCAGAACTACACACCATCGTCACAGCAAATTCAGTGGTTCTGGCGAGCCGTGAGGTCCTTCGACAAGGAAGAGCGAGCCAAGTTGCTTCAGTTCGTCACTGGTACCAGTAAAGTCCCTCTCAACGGATTCAAGGAACTCGAGGGCATGAATGGTGTGAGCCGTTTCAACATTCATCGCGACTATGGCGACAAAGACCGGTTGCCATCTTCCCACACGTGCTTCAATCGTAAGTACATTCAACTCTCCAACCCAAATAGGAGAAAGCACTGTATTTGTCTAACCATGCTTGACAGAACTTGACATCCCAGAGTATGAAAGCTACGACACGCTTCGTGCTCAGCTTTACAAAGCTATTACACAAGGCAGCGAGTACTTTGGATTCGCGTAGTCGACACACAAACTGCCTTGCTTGTAACGACCTCTGTCTCCGGCAAGTGGGATGGAGGAAAAGGTAGTCCGCATCACGGCGCCTTGGTATTGGACGTGTTCATCGCCTCAAGACGATATTGCTTTCTTTACGCGATCACTAGCCCTTGTACCTGTTTGTACTTGTGACATTACCAACCTCTTCTCTTCTCTCTTCTCTCTTTTTGTTATTTTTTTTGATGGACACATGTATCGGTTCGCTGAGGTGCTGGTTAGCAGCACTCAGCATTTGCGTATGATGAGAGATAGGTCACCTCCATAGACAAGCCCGGGCGAACCGAAGCGGGGGAGACGTGCAGGTCTGCCACGCTCTTGGAGAAGTCCGGGTGTCGGGGGATGTTTTTGAAGGAAGGGAACTTGCATTGTAGGCATAGAATGAGGTACTTGGCGCTTAGAGAATAAATTGTTGGCTTTGGTCTTATGTCGAGACGTGTCATGTCATGGCTTTTTCCTGCATTGTGAGGCTGGTTACGACGCCAATGTAGCCAATTCTCGTGACATAAAGACATGATGGCAAGGAAAGATTGCATCTTCGGTGGTTAAATCTTTCTCATTATGAGGAAGTTCCTGGCTGCTTCATTGGAGTGAAGCCATAACTTATACATAGGTAGGTAGTATTCATTGCCTCGGCAAATACCTACACGAGTCCTGAACGAGTGTGAAATACATGAATGTGTGAGCTGCACTACAGTACTGAACCTGAACAGATCTTCGAAAGATTGTGCAATGACATTTTCCTTTTGTTCAAAAGTCCTCTAGTCTGAATACGTACTCCATAGATATGACCAAGGAAAAGGGAGAATTATAAGGACACTAAGAATCCCTTTCCCGAAGATCGATCCCGTTGCCGAGCACACGGCGAGTGTTTCTTACAACTCGATCATATCCAAGACTGTTTGTACAGACGTCAACTGCAATGCCATGTTCATTTACGTTGCTTGGATTACTTGGCTAGACGAGGAGAGCGACGTAAGATATCTTCGTCGAGGGCCATGGATAGCTTGACGAAGCGCGCGAGACGCGAGACAGCAGCTGAAAGGAGTGGCCAGCCGGGTATTCAGTCGAAGCCAATGAGTCTTTTTAGATGCGCAACTAACTGGAAGGCTGCGCAGCTGATGACATGCCAGGTTACAAACGAGGGCAAACGTTGACATTTGCTGAGATAGTTGGGGCGTGAGAGATAGAGGACTGGGGATTGATTACGTAGTACTATACGAGGACAGGAAGTCTCGTTGATGCCTGAAGATGGGAGACAAAGGAAATTGAGGGCGGGATAGACAGATGGCTAAGGTAGATACCGCGAGGTCTCAGATTCAGATGGGTCGCTATAATCAAAGTATTCTGGTATTTTGCCAAACATAAGAAAGAGGTCTCTTTGATATCATGACATGGACGGGGGAAGGATATTGAGGAAGAAGATGAACACCGTGAGAATTGAATCGAATCCTCACTCCATCCGTTTTGAACACCGCATGCATACAATGCCATGCAAACTCCACGAGCGGGACCAAACTAATGTGGACCTTTCGCCATTTTTTTCAACAATTTCATTAGAGGTAGGATCTCAACGCCATCAACTAATTTACTTGTGCATGGAAGAAGCGCGACGCTTGCGAGCATCAGCCTTGTGGGCCTTGGCCTCGGCGACACGCTTGGCCAGGACCTGAGCATACTCGTTCTGGTGAAGGGGCAAATAATGTTAGTAGCCGAACGGATAAGATTTGAGGGTTGTTTCTGCTTCGTGGATATCAAAACTCACAGCCTCATCCTTGACCTTCTCGGTCTGGCGGCGCTTGAGCGCAATGCGGTGACGCTTGTGCTGCAGACGCTGGGGAGTGACCAGCCTCTGGATCTTGGGGGCCTTGGTGTAAGGCTTCTTGCCCTCACCCTTGGGCTGGACCTCGCGACGGATGACGTACTTGCGGACCTATTTGATCCGGAAGGATTTGTGATTAGTATAGTTATTCTGATTTTGCACGTACTTGTACTCTTCCTGTCCCCGAGGAGCGAGAGGGCATGGAAACTTGTCGAGAAGCAGCAACAAATTGGATCGGGAGGTTGACGAGATCCCCTCACGTCTTGTGAGGATGATGGAATGCTTCACCAAGCAGTAACCCTGCCTGTCAGACACATCTGACATAATCCTCATGCGTTTTTGCTTTGGTCTCTTCAAGTTTCGACAGCCTCCTCTTTGCTCCTTGGGGCCCATCTCACTCTCTATCCGGACTGCTCTAACCAACGCCGCAGCTCCGAATAGGCGATGATCGAGTATGGATTGAGAGAGGTGGAACATACATCGTCATCCTTGGTGAGGCCGAAGAACTTGCGAATCTTGGTGGCACGCTTGGGGCCCAGGCGCTTGGGGTGGACGACGTCGGTCAGGCCAGGGATGGCAGCATCACCCTGCTTGACGATGCTGAGAGCCAGGACGGACAGGTCCATGCCGACGATGCAGCCGCGAACAGACTTGCGCTTGCGCTCACCAGTACGGCGAGGGCGGTAGCAAGAGTGGCCATCGGCAAGCAGCAGGCGAACACGACCGGGAGACAGAACACCCTGCTTCATGGGGAAACCCTGCTTGTCGTTTCCACCGGTGATGCGGAAAATGTAGCCCTTGAATTCGTCACCGACGGAGTCGCCAGCAACTTCGGCACCCATCTAAAGAAAACATATCCCTGTTAGCTTGATGCGTCTTATATCTGGTGTCACGGAAATACTGTGATGCAGAGACAGCACCGCCCGTCATGCCACCTCGTCGCCCTCAACCAGTTCTCTTCAGCACTGAACAGCATCGGCCAAGTAGTAGAATCGAGTGGAAGTCGTCGAGCGTCGAGAGGCATTAAGAAGCGGGTACGATCTCTGCAGAAGAGCGGAAGAAAAAAAGTCATCGCAAAACGTCTGAACATACGCGCTTCTCCATGAAGACAGCGAGCTTGCGCTCATCCTCAATGTCGATCAGCTTCTGGCTGCCATTGGCAGGGTAGGAAATGTTCAACTATAGACAGCGAAAAGAGTTAGTTCGGAAATTTCCCGCATTATTCAACATTGGTACACGAGATGCATCGAAGCAGAGAGAGCAATGATTTTGCCAAGTCCCGTGGAAACCATAGCAAAACCAAAGTCGCCTCTCGAGCCGATTATCAAGCGACCTTTTCGTAAGGCGCATTTTGTGCAGATGCTGTTCGTACCTTCATCTTGCCAGTGTGTGATGGTGCAAGTTGACTTGACCTGGCAGGTGTGAAGCGATGATGATGGATTTGACGAGGGCGGTTTCACGTAGAGAAGGAAAAAAGAGCCAAATTCGAGAAAGTGTGTGTCGCTAGGGTTCCCTCTCGGTGGATTTGTGTGGATTGTGGGCAAAAGTGACAGGGACCAATCAAATTTAGACGTGGTGGGGCCGCCCCTTTTGCTTGGGTTGGAAGGCTGAGCCACGCTTGCACGAGCCACAAATGTCCTCTCGCCACAAGTTTGGCTTACTGCTCTGCTTGACCGAAATGTCTGGTAATTTGGTAAATTACAACAGGAGCTGAATTCAATTGTTGCTCAATGACTACGATGTGAACATTAATGTCCTCGATTACTTCAGGGGCATATGTCTTAAAGCCCGTATGGTTATGAGCACAAAGGCAGGCACAACCTCTCTTATAGCAAGCAGCCCCGCCCGCTCAATCGTTCGAATTTCATTTCGCGAGAGCAACTTCGTTGCCTCATTGACAAAACCAGCCGCATGCTCCTTCACCTCTCACATCACAACTGTCTTCCTTCACAGATTCTTCATACACAATCCTCTCCAACCCCTCAACTAGGTTATCACCCTCTTAGCTTCCGCCAAGTATCGTCACATCGTCACATTCTCAACCCCTATCAAAACATAAACATGTCGTCGGCGAGCCTTCATCCGCCCCGAAGACCATCCACCCCAATATCAAACCCCCTCCCACAACTGATCCAGACCCCCTCTGGCCTCGCCCTCCTCGAGCTACAAGGTGAATTCAATCTGCCGCATCGGTCCTCCGACCAATCCTGCAATGATGGTGTTGAGATCGGCCAGATTGATTTCCCAGACTACGTGCCCGACGCCGAGGGCACAGCGTGGATGAAGTGCGTCCACTTGCATGTCGGGCAGAACCAGCGTCTGACAGGTGAAGTGAAGAAGTTGCCGAAAGCGATTGCCGTTATTCGAAAAAGGGCGAACAGGATGCTCGAGAACTCGGCGGGCACGTACATGGAGGAGGGGGAGCATATGGAGGTGGTGGAGATTGTCAGGCACAAGATTTTGTTTTCGAGCAGGCCTGAGCCGGTGGGAACGGCGATTGCTGCTTAGCTTGGGCATTCATTCATTCATCCATACATATGTGTTTTGGACCCTTGGGGATTCTGCAGCTTAGAGGGCTGCCTGAGTTGCAGCGGACCGACCACCTCACAACATCACTACAATACCTATTTTGCCGTCAGAAGAAAGTCATCACAATCACAGTAGATCATCAAATCTTCGGCCCTGATTGCATGTTTGTGTGTCCGTTCTCTTCTTCATTTTTATCAACCTACAGCTAACCAGCCACCACGCCATCCTCAGGCCGCGTCCTCCCCAAGCCGTCCTTCCCGTAGTAATCCATGGGATAAACACTGCCCTTGTCCCATTCCTCCTTGACCCCCAGTGCAACGAGCGCCTCATACGGCGTCAACAGAGGCCGAGGAAACGCGTAGCCCCAGTCTATGCTCAGTCGCGGACACGCCACCTGCACCCAACACTCGACCTCATTCATCAAGGCCAACTTGCCCGGAAAGATCTCACTCAGCAGCAAGTTCACCCAAGGGATTCCCTTCTCCTTGAGACGCTTCTCAATGAGCGCCATAGTATGCGGGTTCCCCTGCCTGCCTAGAGAGCCGAGAATCAAGCCCCATCTCTTGGCTGTCCTGGCCGTATGGATGGCATTTCTCCTGAGGGACTGCATCTCGTCGTGACCATACGTCTCGCGGGTCAGTTTTCTCGAGTAAGGATCATACCTGTACGCCGGGATGGTAGGGTTATGAATCATGATACTCTCGAGGTGGAACCGCCCATCGCCGAGATACAAGATCATATCCACGGCGTCGTCTTCCTTGAGCCGCGGAGAGGTGCAGCCCAGGATCTCTCCTTTGCTCAAAGGCGCAATCTGCGGCACCAAGACATTGAACCCCGCTGCCTCGAGGGAGCTGCGCACGCCGTGAATAGTCGCGTTGAACTGGATCGTACCCACCACGGCGATGGTCTTACCGGATGCGAAATTTCGTTCCAGCGAAGCGAGCAGATGGGCTGTGTCGATGCTGATGTCCACGAAGACGTACAGTGTCTTTATCTTGGTGACGTCCACGGGGATGAGACAGCTGTGCGCATAGTGAACGAGCAGATCACAGCCCAGCGCACGGGCAGTGTAGTCGTCTATACAACAGGCACCGTAGGTGACGTCCCCCATGATAAGGGTCTCGATGCCCGGGCAAAATTGAGTTAGAATGTCGGAGATGGTGGTCGCGAAGAGCAGCAAGCCCTCTGGCATCTGGAGCGCGATCTTTTTGGCGCCAGAGGAACGAATCCTGTGAATCGTTTTGGGGATTTCGAAACTGTAGTTGGCGGGTAGAATGGCAATAGCCTCCTGGAGATTGACGTCTTCCAGAATATCGGCAGGCACCCTGTTTAATAGACGAGGTGCTCTTCTTGGTTTGGCGGCTGCGAGACCATGGCCATTAGTATTGATTGTCTTTGCTCTTGATCTCTGTTTGTACTTCTGAGTATTTCTTTCACATGCTCTTGTTGCAATACACATTACTTTCCATCTCTTTTGATGTTTCTTTTTCATGTGCAGCCCTCACGCTCAGCCTGACTCCCAATCTCAATCTTCCACGTTCACAAAAGCGCCAATATTGCCGGTGAGGAAGAAGTAACCAACCTTGAACAGCACCACTGTCACCCTCTATGCCCACGGAGCCAGCCTTTGCGGCCGCTTCTGCAGCGGCTCTCCTCCCAACGAAGCGCTTCTTGGGCTGTTTTGTCCCAGACCCTGGCAACACATCTTGACTGATCTGTGGAGACTCGGGGGCCTGAGCCGCGAGTTGCGCTTCTTCGATGTCGGCTGCGATGCCGAGATCGACTTGCGCCCTGTCGTCCTCCATTGGGGGAGACGGATTTACGCGGGAAGGAAAATGTGGGACAAATGCGGGACAAGTGAGTTCGAGATCTTGTTACGCCCGGAAAGAGAATTATTTTGGGTAGATATGTTATGTCTCCAGGCAGTTGCACTCGTTGTATTGAGATGGTGTGGTTGTGAGGTTTTTCGACATTGATTGTCGGTGCTATGATTGGCTAGAGGGGGGGAATAGCGCCTGTCTGCGACCCTGGCTGAACTCGAGTCATGCCAGCATGCAAAACCTGGAGAGAAGGTGGCGCGGGCTCAACAAAGGGGCAATTATTCCAGAGCGTCACTACAGAGAGTGTGTGCCGAGGCACTTCACGGCACAAGGGACTCATTTCATACACCGACAGCGCCACCTCTGGTGCCTCAAAAGTCCTCACATCTTTGAGAAGGCATGTGTACCGAGCAATCGTTGTTCAAGATACGCCGCTATCGAAATCTTACAGCATGCACTGTGCCTTGTTGCCTACTGTCATTCATCCATCCCCCCTTCTCTTCTCTAATCCTCTCATTTACTCTACGATGACTTCTTGTCGCCCTTCAAGCTGAACCTGTACTTGGCCTGCAGCACGTACGGATCACCGCCAGGCTCAAAAAACTGCCTCCGGCCCCGCATCCACTCGGGATGATTGATTCCATCAATGTAGTCCTGCACCTCGAGCACGACACAGCCGTATTGGGGAATGGTACGGGGGAATTTGCCGTCGTGCAAACCCTGAGTCTTTTTGAGGGCCATGGACCCGTTCTGGCCGCCGCAGGAGTACATCTGGAAGGCATCCTGATCGGTGTACACGTCGAGCTGAATGCCGGACCAGTCTGATGACAGCGTGGTGACGGCTTCTTTGCGCCAGTCGTAAGGACTCAGGGCATCGCGGTTGTTGATGTAGCAATTGTCTACACAGGGGACGAAGTTAGTTGGCCAAAGATCCCTATTTGTCATTTCCATGACTTGCGTGCAACATGGACATCGCCAATCTCATTGTGGTTCTCTTGGGAAAGCTCTAACGACCAAAAGGACATACCATAGCCGGTGCAGTTGAAACCGCAGTTACCCGTCAATTCCTCATCGCCCAAAGACGCGCCAAGCTGCTTGGGCTTGCTCCAAAAGTCATTGACGCTCCCATTCTTATTGGGCAGAAGCTCCCCCGTTGGGATGAGGATGTTGTCGACGCCCACACGCAGACCTGCGTATGGCATATGCAGAGTGTGGTTGAAGATTTTGTTCGTCTCATTATTGGCAAAGCCGTCCAGATTCCAGTAGGTATGGCTGCTCAGCATGATGGGCGTCTTTTTGGTGGTCGCTTCGGCCACCATCTTGATATCCCAGTCTCTCCCGTTCAGCGTATAAGTGATGAAAGAGACGACTTCTCCGGGGAACCCCTCCTTGCCGTCCGGATCGACAAAGGAGAAGGTGATGCTGTGGTTGGTGTGGGCCACGACGGTGAAGTTGCGCCAGTCCCAGCCATCAGGACCGCCGTGCAGGGTGTTGACGCCTTTTGGATTCCCCTCTGTAGGATTTTCGTTGGGCGTGATCTTGTACTGAACGCCATCCATCTCAAAGGTAGAGTTCTTGATGCGATTGGCATAGCGGCCCGGTACGCCGCCAAAGTGAGGGTGCTGCTGGTCTTGGCCATAGTACGAGGCGTTGTCGAACCCGGCCACAATGTCGCGCTCGATACCATATTGATCCTTGACCATGAAGTTGGACACGGAGGCGCCATAGGCGATGAAGGAGGCTGAGATGTCATGACCGTAGATCCAGAATTTGCCATCCTTGTCCGGCTGAGGAGTCTTTCCTGTGTGCGTATCTGTATGCGCGTCGGCGGCGAAGGCCCTGGGAGCCGCAAGGGCCGCAAGAGCCAAAAGCCGCGTCGCCCACTGTGAGATGGGATTCATGACGATGAATAGACGTGGAAACAGCGTTGTCCACCACTCTCACTACGCCTCCGCTTGTCGACCCGAGAATACGTACCTATTTGAACAAGGAATCCTGGTGGATAATCTCGGCCGTATGCTCAACCCGATTGACAAAAGACAGCAACAATCTTGGCTAGAAGCGAGCGACGATAGAAGATCTGGCGGAAGGAAATACGGTGTGTTTATAGCACTGCGGGGTGGTACCTAGGCCCCCTGTGTACGATGCAATGCAACTGCAACGCCGCACCAACAAGATTGGCAGCAAAAGCAAGTTCCGTGAATTGAGGCAGCAAAGGGCAGCTGCTGCTACTGGCACAGGCACTGGCACGCGGCCATCATGTGGATGTGGATGTGGACATGGGGAAGCAGATCACGTCCGAATTCCGATCGCCTCAATATGTATGTAAGTTTAATAAACTCGTCTTCTTCATCTCATCTCCACATCATGCCGCATCATGTGGCTTTCCCCGCCTGTTCCCTGTTTTATCCCCGCTCATATCGCGGGGTTGATGTTGTGTGCCCTGAATCCGATCGCCCAACAAGATGGCGCAGAGAACGGTCTAAGTTCTAAACTAAGGTACTCTTAAGTTTTGGTGCTGAAGAAAGTCCGTGTTACGATGACAAAGCTTCACAGGTACCTATCACTGATCAGCGTCCATTGCTTGCGTTCAATGTGTGCTAAATTCTAAGAAGCCGGAGTGCCATTGAAGCATCCTCGTACCATATGACCGTTTATTAGCAAAAGATATGTCTATATGTACTGTGATACATTGTAGGTATTTCATGTTTCCGAGCCCGAGCCTTTAAACCCCTTCCTCGACCCAATAACGGACATTGAACAGCCAATTATGGCGTCCCATCTGTCGAGAGAAGGGTTAAAGGCTTTCAAAGAAGATAACAGTCATCACACGAGAAACACATCACCCAATCATAATCAAACCTGACAATTGAGAGTATCACTAAGTGTTTTGATGCCCTTTGGTCTGGACGACTGGTTTGGCTACCTAATAAGCCAAGGGACCTGGCCCAGCATTACAGATACTAGCAATCAAGCTACATAAACTACCCTTCGCATTTGAAGACGATGCACCTTGATTTGAGACGGCCAACGCTGCAATGTGCAAGGCACCGTTGAGGCACCTCAGTCCTAACGGCACGCACCTCAAGCAGCCCTTGTAGGGCAGCATGCCACCTTGCCGCATCACCAAAACCTACTCCGCACCGCCATTGGTTCGAGGGACGGTAGGCTGCTGTGCCCGCCAGGAACGGCCAAGCAGCCACAGAAAAAGATTTGATGCTGTAAAGTGAGATGTTGCCCTGAAACAGCTGCTTGAGATGCGTGTCGTTAGGACTGAAGAACCCCAGCTGCACCTGCAACTGTATACTTTGGCATGATTGATCGGGAGTCTTTGAATCGCGTAACGTAGTCCCCCCTTCTTTTTTTTCTCTTTTTCCCCTTTGTAACGTGACTGACGAGGCCCTTTTTCCGCTAAGCCATAATCTCTCACGAATTAGCGCGATGGTTGCATCTCGTAACATTCTCTCTGTCGACAACGCTGAGCATCCTGCCTCTGAAGCTGTGTATGTTTTTCTGTGCAGGCTTCAGTTCGTTAGATCTATGCTTTCGATTCCCAAAGTGAGGATCAGGCTCGCGATACTAGGCAAGAAAGACCTCTTCCTCGATCTGAGGAATGCATCGTCATCGTGAGCTATGACTTGCAGAATGAACATACGGTAGAGGCTTTGAGCCAGCAATGAAGATGAAACCCTTTTGTCCGTTGCAGCCTCCCACTATCACGCATATTGATGGATGTGTGAGAATAAGAACCGAGAAAGAGTGGGTTGGACAGCTCCGTCCATGGGCTCTCATTGCTCGTCGTGTTTGTGTCCTTTCTTGAAAGAATCAAGGGCAAGCTCAAGCTGGTTCGAGGTACGCTGCTGTGATTTGCGGTGGTTTCGTAGCACGAGGCCCTAAATTCCGGTGGTGATGCCCGCCCAAAGCTCCCAGACGGCGATTCGCGAAAGCGGACATTTCGACGGCATTGTGGTGTCGTGTATTTCACTCTCACTACAAGCGATGTGAGGGTCGCAACTTTGCTCTCTTTTCACACAGACGAGTGCTTCATGATGTTGACGTGTCTCGATTTGCCGAGTAGCCAAAATTCGCTCCTTCGCAGATGCAGTGTATCATTGTTGTCTGGGAGACCCGTACGTACTACGGACGGTGAGGCAGAACGCGGTGTTTGTTGAAGGCGCGAAACGGCATGCGTGGCACGGGGGGAAGTTTGGGAAAATTGGTTATCGGAGAATTTACCTGATTAAAAGGGGGACTCGAGGTACCTACCTGTAAGTTGTAAACCTATGTATGTACATATGTACATATTCGCATGAAGTACAATGACGTACACGGTATGACTACCGATCCTGAACAACCACGCATCGTAATTTGTGCGAAAAAGAAGTTCCGACGAACATGTGTACAACATGACTACATATTTACTGTACGCTGCCCTGTAGATCCATGCAAGTCCAGCTCTCACGGTCTCAAGATGATTTACTTCGTGTGCATGTCACATCATGTATGCAAGTTATAGTGACTTCTTCATGCCGTACACCCCCAATTTCGGCCAGATCCCAAATCACCATCCCCATCTCCTCAATTACACACCAAAACAAAGCAAGCGTGATTAAAAACTACAAAAAGGTACACTACTACACATCTACACAACTCCCTACTAGCCTCTCATCGACGCATTTATACACATATGCGCGCGCCCCCAAAGCAGACATAGTAAACCCCCTCGTCAGCCAAAAGCTCCTTGTTTCCTCCCCCCCTTCATCGCAATGCACATTTATTGTCTATTATACTGCCTCCAAACCACTTCCAAACCACTTCCAATGCTCTCTCCTTTTCCTCCCTAAAAAAGGAAAACTGAACGAAGAAAAAAGACGCTGTGAACGCATGTTTCATCTCCTCCTCTGCTCAGTGCCTATGCACTCTTCGATGGAATTACTCCATCTCATGTTTCAATCAGGTTCTCGTCCGTCTGTTGCTGCTCCTGTTCAGTGGTCTCAGGTCGAGCCTTGCCCTTCGACTTGGCATCCTTCTGAGCACGCTGGTAATATTCGTTCAAGACCTTGGCAGGGATTCGGTTGAGAAGGTCTCTGGGGAAGATGCGCAACAAGCTCCATGCCAGGTCCAGGGACTCGAAAATGGTTCGTGACTCGTAGGCGCCTTGGGCAATGAACTGTCGCTCAAACTTGTCGAGGAACTCCAGAGAGAGCTTGTCTTCAGCGGACAAGGCTTCCTCACCGACAACGGCCTTCATGGCAGCTGCATCACGACCAATGGCATACTTGGCATACAGCTGGTTGGACACATCGCCATGGTCCTTGCGGGTCATTCCCTCTCCAATGGCCGACTTCATCAGACGAGACAGTGAGGGAAGCACATTGATAGGCGGGTAGATGCCGCGGTTGTACAGCGCTCTGTCCACGAAGATCTGACCCTCGGTGATATAGCCTGTCAAATCAGGAATGGGATGGGTAATGTCGTCGTTGGGCATGGTCAAGATGGGGATCTGCGTAATGGATCCGTTTCGGCCGGCGACACGACCAGCTCGCTCGTAGATGGTCGACAAATCGGTATACATGTAACCAGGGTAACCACGTCGACCGGGGACTTCTTCTCGGGCAGCGGAAACTTCACGAAGCGAATCGCAGTATGACGACAGGTCGGTCAAGATGACAAGCACGTGCTTCTCCAACTGGTAGGCGTAGTATTCGGCCGTCGTAAGAGCAAGACGAGGAGTAATGATACGTTCAATACTAAGTTCAACGTCAGCGCTGTCAAAATCGGTGCACAATTATGGTATTCTGACGCAGATTGCGCATCACGAATCACTGCCCAATTCACTTACGTGGGATCGTTGGCAAGATTAAGGAACAAGGTGGTGCGGCCCAAACTGCCGTTTTCCTCAAAGTCGCGAGTAAAGAAGCGAGCAGTTTCCAAGTTCACACCCATGGCACCGAAGACGATGGAGAAGTTCTCCTCGTGGCCATCATGGACGCCCTTGTTCGTCACACCCTTCTGCTTGACCAGGCCAGCTTGTCGACAGATTTGGGCGGCAATCTCATTGTGTGGGAGACCGGAGGCCGAGAAGATGGGAATCTTTTGGCCTCGAGCAATCGAGTTCATGGTGTCAATGGCAGAGATACCAGTAGAGATCATCTCCTCAGGGTATTCCTATTCAGCGATTAGCATACCCGTCATCAGTGCACTACCGCGCTCAACCTGAAGCACTGCTGGTGTTGACAACTTACGCGGCAGTAAGGGTTGATGGGACTTCCATTGATGTCAAGGTACTCCTCGGGCAAGACCTTGGGGCCCTTATCAATGGCGCGACCAGATCCATCAAAGATGCGACCAAGCATGTCCTCGGAGACACCAAGCTTCAAGCTTTCACCGGTGAATTCCACTCTTGTCTAGACACAAACGTCAGCTAACTCGCCAATATCCCTCCAAGGCTCCTCAGAATACCAAATGCCCTTACCTTCTTGACGTCCACACCGGAAGTGCCTTCAAAGACCTAACATGTTTCGTCAGTCACCATTCGTCCGCTTGATGCTATAGCCGCAAAGGGGCGGTACCTGGACCACGGCTCTGTCACCTATTCAGGAGTGAATTGTCAGCGCAAGCCCAAGAAACGCATTGCAGTAGAGCGAGCAACATACCGCGAGCCTCCAAGACCTGACCAGATCGGACAGTTCCATCAGGCAGAGTCAGGGACACAATTTCACTGTATCTCGGATTTTTGACCTAATGACGCCATCATCAATCAGCATCGACCCGTTCCCCCGACGACAACAATTTCGACAGCCGCGGTGTCAATCTCCTACATTTTCCAAGATGACCAATGGACCGTTGACACCACCGACGGTGTTGTACCGGATTCGCGGCACGACCGAGTACGACGACGACTCGCGGGGGTCCCCCATGATGGCTCAGAAGCAGAACAAGCTGCGGCGGGGGTTGAACGGGTTCAAAGAAGGCTCGGTCGGCACGTTGGGTTTGTAAACGCAGCGAGAAGCCCGAGATCTATTTCGCAATTGAAGGCTCTGCTTCCAAGTATGTAGCGGTTTGCACGGACTGTGGCTTGGTCCTACTGGCAAGGAGAGAATCGGGTTGGGACTTGGGAGACGACGACTGGAGCCTCGAGCTAATCATAAGACGGGGCGAGATTGAAGGAGGTTGACGTTGAGCTTGGTTCGGACGCAAGGTGGATCCCTCTAGGGACTTCAAGCCAGCGAGGTCGTTGCAAGTCAAATGCTGTAACTGTCGCTCCTGTCGCTCCGCCTTCCTCCTTATTAGCGCGTCAGTGACATCACATGACTGGTCGGTGGAATATAGGTACTTCCTTAGCTGGGTCATTGACTTGGAAGGTAGAGCCTTGGTAATCATCAAGATAAAGTATTTATATCCAAAAATGCATGTATTTACGCTATCTGTATGATCCATATATCATTCGACAACGTAGATTCGGAAGCGCAACGACTTTGGCAGTCATTCGGCGTAGTGACATTCCGGCCTTGTCTCACCCTGCAACCTGCAACGGACGAGTTATGTATGCATGTCGATAGGTCTAGGAATCAGCCACTCGCACCGTCGTCAACTTTTGTATGTAACAATATCGGACTTCTGGAGTCTCCCAACGCTTCATCTCAAGTCTGAGCATTGGAATCTTCGGTCATAGCTCTCGCTCTCGCGCCAAGAACAGCCTTGCCAACCGTGCTATCATTCGCCTTGCCCAGCTCGGCCGTGATCCAAGCCCCGATATCAGACATGGCATCAAGATCAATCCCCGTATCCATACCCAGCGTCTCCATGAAGTAAACCATATTTTCCGTGGCTACATTCCCCGTAGCACCAGGGCTGTAAGGACACCCACCGAGCCCGCCAACACTGCTGTCAAACGTCCTGATCCCATGCTCCAGAGACACAGCCGTGTTGACCAGCGCCTGCCCGTAAGTATCGTGAAAATGCATGGCGATATCCTCTGTTCGGATCCCGGCAGCAGACATGCATCGCAAAAGTGCGCTCGTACGAGGCGCCGTCCCCATGCCCGTGGTGTCGCCCAACGAGATCTCGTCAGCACCTGCTTCAAGAAGCTCGGCAGAGATCTCTGCAACCTTGTGAGGATCGACGTCGAAGCCTTCAAACGGGCAGCCCAACACCACTGATATGTAGGCTCTGACTCGTAGACCGAGCGCCTTGGCGTCCTGAATCACGGTCTTGAACTGACCCAACGACGTTTGAATGTCGCAATTTAGATTCTTTTGGGAGAAGCTTTCCGTGGCGGATGCAAAGACAGCGATTTCTATCTCGGGTTTTCTTTCACCGCTGCTGTGTGTTTGTGTATCGAGCTCTGTAGAGAACGTCGCCGGGTTGGCTTTGAGGACATCGGCCGCTTTTTTGAAGCCTTTGATGTTGGGGCTCAAAAACGAGTACGTCACGGGAACAGGGGTTTGAGGACTTTTCTGCAAGATGTGCTCCATTATCTCGCTCGAGTTCGCCATCTACGCATTCCGGTAGTCAGAGGAGATTCACTTTTCGGAAGACCTCGACATGTACTGCGATGCACCTTCGTAGCAACGTACCTGTGGAACCCATTTCGAGGACACAAAGGAACCAGCCTCGATTGTGGAAATGCCAGTTCTGGCCAGCCTTTCAATCAACTCGATTTTGGTAGCGAGCGAAATGGCTCTCTTTTCGTTCTGTAAGCCATCCCGGGGGCCGACCTCGACTAGCTTCACCTTGTTGTTGTTGTTTGGCACGGCTTGGTGGTGGCTGCTGGCTGTCGCAAAGCCACGTAGCTGGCTTTGAGACCGTCTACACACTCTACATAGTGCTGATCGAAAGACGAGAGCCATGTTCGAGTCGTAACAATGAAGCTGAGGTCTGGCCTGCACGTGTCTAGGAAAATGGTTGCGAGAAATGGGTGACCTCGTTATTGGAGATGCGACCAGAGCCGCGGCACAGCATTTGGCTCCACCCCGGCCCGTTATTCGGCCGAGCGCGAGTGACGACTCACGACTCACGAGTCACGGACTCACTATGTACCTGGTATCAAGCGATATGTACGGACTCACGGAGTGCCTCCCTTAGGTACTTAGGTGTGCATATTGTACCTGGGAAGCAACAAGTGCGTGAAAGCAAGGCTGCTTCAAAAGTATCAAGGGCTCCAACCACGTACTTCTTGCAGTGGAAGAAATGGCATAGGTATCATATCTACAGATTGTGTTCTGACATTAAAAGACTGGGTTCGGCTAGAAGTTGGTAAAGAACAATACACCCATTAAGGGGCTGGGTATGAGGCCAAGAATTTTGTTAAAAAGTGCCACTAGCGCATTATCACTTTTGCTGTGCGGCGCCGTTTAATATTCAGCCTCAAGCTCCTCATCGCCCATAGAGTCGGCGGCGACCTCCTCGTAATCGCGCTCCAGAGCAGCCAAGTCCTCACGTGCCTCAGAGAATTCACCCTCCTCCATACCCTCGCCAACATACCAATGCACGAAAGCGCGCTTGGAGTGCATCAAGTCGAACTTCAAGGAGAGAGAGCTCCAGGCCTCAGCGATGGCAGTCGTGTTGGAAAGCATACAGCTAAAAGTGAAACGTTAGCAACAATCCCAGATAACTGATTCACTCACACGCCCCCCCGAGAAAAACTTACACAGCACGGTCAACCTTGGCCAAGTCGCCATTAGGAACGTTCTCAGGAGCCTGGTAGCAGATACCAAGCTTGAAACCGGTAGGGCACCAGTCAACGAATTGAATGGTGCGCTTGGTCTTGAGAGAAGCGACGGCAGCGTGGGTATCGTTGGGAACAACGTCACCACGGTACAGCAGACATGTAGCCATGTACTTGCCGTGACGGGGGTCACACTTGACCATCTGGTTGTTAGGCTCGAAGCAAGACATGGTGATTTCTTGGACCGAGTTGGCCTCGTGAGCAGCCTTGGCAGCCGAGATGACGGGAGCATAGGCAACAAGAGGGAAATGAATACGAGGGTAGGGCACCAAGTTGGTCTGGAACTCGTTCAGATCAACATTGAGAGAGCCATCGAATCGGAGAGACGCGGTGATGGAGGAGACGACTATTCAAGCAAGGAAAAAAGGGCGCGCGCGTCAGCTGCTATAGGCACGAAGTCTTGAATAAATTTGCAAGAGCACATGTTTCAGAGTTGACTTACCCTGAGCAATCAAACGGTTCAGGTTCTCGTAGTTGGGTCGCTCAAGACCCAAGTTACGGCGGCAGATGTCGTAAATGGCCTCGTTGTCGACCATGAAGGAGCAGTCAGAGTGCTCCAGGGTGGTGTGGGTGGTGAGGATGGAGTTGTAAGGCTCGACGACGGAGGTGGCAGTCCGAGGAGCAGGGTACACACAGAACTCGAGCTTGCTCTTCTTGCCGTAGTCGACCGACAGACGCTCCATCAACAGGGCACCGAAGCCAGAACCCGTGCCACCACCGAAAGAGTGGAAGACGAGGAAGCCCTGAAGACCAACACAGTTATCGGCAACACGACGGATCTTGTCAAGGACGCCCTCGATGAGCTCCTTGCCAACGGTGTAGTGGCCACGGGCATAGTTGTTGGAAGCATCCTCTTTGCCAGTGATCATCATCTCGGGGTGGAAAAGGTTGCGGTAAGTACCGTTGCGGACCTCATCGACGACATTGGGCTCGAGATCGCAGTAGATGGCACGAGGAACGTACTTGCCCTGGCCTGTATATCAAGGATAACTTGTCAGCCCATCTTTCCCGACGAATAATGGCGATGCTTTAAGCAAAGGAGCGACGGCGGCCGAAGGAACGGGGTTTGTTTCTTTTTATTCTAGGTCGTACCAGTCTCGGAGAAGAAGGTGCTGAAGCCCTGATCGGGATCCTGAGCCTTGCGCTCCTCAGTGAGATAACCATCGGGCTACGATAGTCGTTGTTATTAGTCATGGCGTTCGCGTGAATGGACTTTGCTGTGTTTGTTGACAACGGTGTTGATCTACCTGGATGCCGTGCTCAAGGCAGTACAGCTATTGCAGAGAGTCAGTAAAGAGAGAAACAATAGACATAAAGGGTGCGCGGATAGAGCTCAATTCGACATACCTCCCAGCAGGAGTTGGCAATCTGGCAACCAGCCTGGCCGACTGTGTGCACACTGTTAGCATGAACCCAACATCAAAAGGGGTGGATGCAGCGGTGAAGCGAAGACGCGTCGAGAGATCAATAAGGAGGGGCAGCTCCGTACCATTGATGCTGATAACCTCACGCATGATGACGGGTTTCCGACAGACGATATGAAGAATGACAAAGAAAAAATATGTGGATGAGAAAGACGCGAAGCGGGAGAGATGGCAGTTGGGGAGAACCAAAGCCAAAAAGGAGTCTAGTTTTCTCGCTGGTCGGGAACGGGACGGGGGGAGGTTGTGAGAGAAGTCTTTGGTGCAAGGTGCGGCACGGGGTGCTGAGCGAAGGAAAATAGGTGGGGGCGAAATTTAGGCGACCAGGGGGAAGGGGGTGAGGGAGATGCGGTCTTGGACTCTTGGTGGTGCTGTCTGGCCATTTGTTGATTTTGCTCGTCTGCCTCGAAACAGGCAAGCGCGTCTGCGAGGCCCTGTGTACAGTGTGGCTCACCGCTGACGCTACACCGTGGTCCGTAGGTAGTAGGTAGGTACATACTGACAACTGTACTCCGTACGATCGTCCATAAGGTGTTAGACGCCGGACGGGGTCAGCGGCCAACTCGAGATGCTGTCTGCCGGCCTCAAGTGGTCAATCGCTCAAGTTCCCAAGTGCTCGTTACTGGCACTGTGGCCTGTCTGCGTGCTCATTGCTTCATTTCAGCAGAATCCACCCCTCAAATTGTACAGTGTGAATCCACCCGTTGGCAAACTCATCCCATCGGCCAATTCTACATTCTACATCCACGCATCAAAACTATTTGTATGTACTCTGTGCTCCGTTCTTGATACATACCATCTCAAGACTTTGGGCCTTGGCTCTTGACCTCCATGCACTGGAGGTTGTGTTCGACTTGAGAAACCTCGCTGGCGAACGTCCGAGATTTCGGGGTCCCTTTATTATAAAGCCGCAATCTCCACGCTGACATCCTCGCCGGCTATCAGCCACAGTGCCCACCGGCAGAGAACGATGGGCTAATTAAACACCGAACTTGGGAGGAAAGGGGTTGCGGTTGACAAGCCAGAGACCTGGAAAAGACGAGAAGAGAGAAAAGAAGAAGAAGAAAATGGATAAAAGGAGTCTCTTAACGCGAAACGTAACACGAATCAGTGGTAATTGTTGTTGTTTACTTTCATACACGTACGTCACGCAACATCCCCGCGAAAAGCCTCGGCCAATGATTGTAGCCAACCCCGGCTGTAACCGCACCAATGCACCATGTGAGAACAACAAAGCAATGGCTTCTTCAGGCCGTGATGCACAGCACAACGCTGGTGCCATATAATAAATGGTTCCCAAATCCCAACACACACGCGCATGACACTTCTACATGGTATCAAAGAGCAGTAATAGTCTTTTCTCTACGGAGTAAACAGCCGCGCGAAGATCGAAAAGGAACCTCCAAAATCCAACCTATTCTCACAGTGCGCTAAACACAACCTGAGCCAATCAGTGAGTGTGCTTCATCAAGGGCCATCCAAGAACCAGTCACCACCACACAACGTCTCAATCTGTGCCGGTTCGCCCTCCCCAGAACTCGCCATCACAAGGCGGCCCAAAAAGAAAGAAAGGCCATGATCCAAATACTCCTCCTCTTCTACACCCTAGCGCAAATCGCCGCCGCCAACGTCGAAAAGATCATATTCAACGCTCCGCCTCCATTCGGGCCATCACCACCAAGCTCCCTCGCTCTCTCCACACTGGCCCTCTTGAACAAGATCCCCACCCTCACTCACGATGCGCGATCTCTTCGAACAGAGTTGAACCGCGATGTGGTGTCCAAACGATACTCCGGGCATTCATCCTGGATTCTTGTCCGGAATTTGACTGAGAATCAGAGATATGAACTACGAGTCTGCTGGTCAGCTCTTGTAAGTGCCCCCTTTTCTGTTCTTACCGACTCTTTCACGTAAAGTAAGTTGAAAACACAGGGGCCCTCTTCTCTCATGCTCAAGGGTAAATAGGAACCGACGGAATTCAAGATAATAGCCCATTATCTAGACGCAGTCCTGGGAGATAATTCCTTTGCGTGGTCCCTAGACGAGTTCTTGGAATACAGACCGCAGAAGGCTCCTGTGGCGAAGGTGGAGAAGTTATCCGATTTCCATGGGCTCCTTGATACCTCAGCGCTGCTGATTGAGATTCAAGCAGCTGCTGACTACTACACCGACGATGAAGAGCTGATGGCATACCCACCGCCAGTACTGGTCGATCTGATATTGGATCCCTTTTTGCTGAATGTGCTTCCGCGGTCCTTGCTCCCGACGGTGGGATACCTGCTTCTCGTGGGGGCGACGACGTGGTACATGGCTCGATGGATCAAGTCAGGCTTACTGTTCGTGGCCGGTATAAGTGAGAGCAAGACGAAGAAGCAAGAGTGATGTGCAAGAACCAATTATGCGAAACTTTCGTTGGGCTGTGTATTCTTTCTTTTGACTCAGGGTTTACACTTGAGTTCGTTACCTTGCTTGTTTTGGTTCGCTATCAGAACATGGTACCAATCAAACCAAAGGAAATCTAAATACATAAAAGAAAAAAATTTCACACCTACATAAACTACATTTCACCTTGTCGTTAACTCGTTTCGTTCCTCCACATAGGAAAGGACCCATATCCACAGGGCAAAGAATAAAAGGAAAATATTAGCAGCCGGGCAAACTATGAAACTCATAAAACAACGAGCACGTCATATATATCCGAAATAGCCAAAGCCTGCTTCTTGATCGTGAAGCTTCACCGACAGCTTCGTCTTGTAAACATAAATTCTACATCGTCGTTTCTATGGCAGGTCAATAGCGACCGCCACCGTACTGCTGGCCATCCATGTAGGAATGACTGCTGTGACCTTGTTGGTATGAACTGTGACCGCCGTGCTGCGTGTGACCGTAGCTCTGATGCTGCTGCGGAGGGGCCCCATAGTTTGGTGATACACCACCAGGATATCCCCCCTGAGCTCCGTGATGTGCGCCACCGTAGTTTTGGCCGCCATAAGATGGCGGATTTTGTTCATATCCTTGATAGCCTCCTTGATAAGTCGAACCTGAATGCTGGTTTGGGTTATGTCCTTGCGACGGCGGCGGGGGGTATGACTGATGAGCCTGAGAGTGATGACTCGAGGAGCTATGTTGCTGGTGTGATTGGTTGGTCGCGCTTGAAGGGGTATGCGATGAAGAATGAGGAGCAGCCGACGACGCGGAATGCGTGCCTCCCGGCGGGTTATAGGTTGGTGCTTCGCCGCCAGCGTACGTACCGGCTCCGACATTGGAGTATCCAAAGTTTTGATTCTACAACAGTCCAGCCAATAACTCCGTGTTAGTTAAATGTCAAACTCACAGCAAAGAATATAGCATAAATTTCGCGGTGCGAGGCAAAAGGCGTGACGAAGAGGAAAATGGAAAAACTTACACCACTCCCGTGACTGTCCTTGCCTCCGAACATGTGAGCAACGCCGCCAAAGACAGTACCAGCAAGACCACCCTGTTGACTGGGCTTGCTTCCACCATGTCCCCCGTGGTAGTTCTGAGGCGTATCGGGTTTGTCCGACGACGAAAAAAGGTTCGAGACAAGCTTCCCAGCCAGTTGTCCAGCTATTCCATTGCCGCCTCCGCTGCCGCCTCCACCACCACCGTGACCACCGCCGCCACTGCTACCTCCGAGGAACTGGCTGGCTAGTCCTCCGATACCTCCGCCGCCCGACGACTGCTTCTTACCGCCAAGGATAGCGTTCATCGCCATAGACTTTTCGAGAACGCAGAAGTTAGAACGTATACGACTTTATCGATTCCAAATCCCGGGACAAGTGCACCAGGTTCACTTATGAGTCATGATTTTCGCATCGCGAAGAACTTACACCAATACCTCGATCGCCAGTCGGCCCATCCACGCCCCTTGCCCCGTCCGTCAAGATGGGCTCCATAGTACCGTCAGGGTGCTTCACAGTCTGCGAACCGTCGGGATGGGTGATGAGCTGAGGAGGCGGCGTACCGTACGGGTGTTCGACTGCCTGCCCGGGGGTGCCGCCAGTCTTCGCAGCCTGGGTCGGGGTTTCCCATTGAGCGGCACCAGTCGCAATCTGTACATAGTAGTACTTTCTGCTGGCGCCGTCCCATTGTGCAATCCAGCCGGAAGGGAGCGAGGGGGGCCCAAACGAAGGGCCCTCGTAACTTGGTGACGTTGGGCCAGCCATGGCGCAAGTTTGGTTGTCGTCTTGTAACGGAGAACGAGAGCCAAGGCGCAGTGAGACGGGAATCCGAGGGAGACAAGCAAACGGGGAGACGGTTTCACGGGCGTGGTCCAGGAAGGGTTTTGAAGGAGGAAAGGAAAGCAAGCTCAAAAGAACCGGTGCTTGGGTTGATGAGAGAAGGGCGCGGAATCGCGGCAGAGCGCAAGCCTTCTGCACCCGAACGTTTGATAATTGACGGCTTGCGAGTTGGGCGACAACTGGAGACAACTAGAACCCCGGTAACTCTGTACAGGCAGCACGAACTCCCATGAACTCTCCACCATCTCCAGTTCTCCGGACCCTGGCAGGCCTCCAGCCTCCAGCCTCCAGGCTCCAAGAGTCCAAAGGCGGGGCACGAACTGCGCTCTGGTGGGGCGGCCTCGGCCTCGCCACCAAACTCGCCACCATCACCAGCATTCACCAGCACCTTTCAAGACATCATGCATCAGTGATCACAAGGCGAGCCGATTCAGGAATGAAGCACAAGTTCCCATCGCGTCATGGTCCTTCATTCCATTTCCCATATCTCTCAGGTGGTAACGAGCAGGGACTGGGTCTATTCCTGAAAGAACGCGCTTACTCTTTGAGAGAGATCGTGGTCTCGGCCTCGTGAGCCTCTGAGAGTATTCCATTAGGAAAGGATCAAACACAGGCCAAGTTGAAACAAACAAAAACATAAAAATATGTATAACAAAGACCATTCCCCGAATTGAACCATATCTTGTACGCAGAGCTGCAGCGCTTCCTGTGACCCTTGACCCCCGTCTGAACCCCATTTGGTGTCATCATTTTCCCAGTCGGTGGATTGCCCCTTGAAGCAGCTGAACAAACTGAACAATGACTTATCGCCTTGCAGCCCAAATAGTACCAGGTTACCTGTATCGGAAATAATACCTGCGTCATGCCACTCTCATGGGTTTCAAAATATTTATTCCTCATCACCAGGCTATCTCATACTCGTATCCTCCATCCACCTTAACGACTGCTTGCAACTATCCTAGTTTGATTCCCAACAACAAGGCCAACAAAGTCGTAATTGTTACGGCATCTGGCCGCCATCAACTATAGACGACGTGCTGCTCATACCCAACCAAAGGGAGATTTCACGGCACAAGTCATCCTAATCATCATCTAGACCAAGTTTTCTTCCTCGACAGCTTTGCAGTTGCCAGTGCCCCAGTCTCAACCTTCCTGAACCAAATATACAAGAGGGAACGGCCGTCGAGGAGAGCATGACTTGTCAGCAGAGACCAGCGGCGAAACAGCCACTGCAGAACGACCAAACACACAACTTGTGCGGCCCATGACACTTTGCCACCCAAAGTAGACTATAATATTGCCCACGCGTTGTGCCCGAAGATAATAACGCCGCCATCACACGACTCTTAAAATGTAACGCATGTATGAGAGCAAGACCACTCTCGTGAAAAGTAATCCAAATCACAAATAATTGCGTGGCTGTCCCAGACGCGTGGGTTAAGTCCCTAAAATGTAGCAATTGCTGTCGAATATGTCTACTTCAAATCCAACGACATGAACTATGCCAATGTCTGTAAAGTCGTTGATTACGTCAATAGATTGGCAGTCATAGACCGACCGATCATCACGTGACCTCGGACTGCATGTAGTGATATTGAAATCTGCGCATCTAGCCGGTTACTACACGTGAAATGATTGGAACCGGCAGGTTGCGGTCTCAACCAGCAGCTGCACGAGGCTGTTGTCACAGACCACAACTCAGCCTGAGCTTAGCCGCCTGAGCTTGGCCAGTGACGATCACGCCGAATGAGCAGATTATGTAAGGCAGACGAAACGAGCGAGCGATCACTGATTTAGTCCACTGGGTTGCCCTAGGTTGTATGGTGGCTGGTTGTATTGGACGCCAGGATTCATGCCATACATATGCTGGCCTTGCTGCGAGTCATGGTGAGCCATGAGAGGCGCAGCAGGACGGCCTGGACTGTAACCGTTGCCGCCTGTAGCGGGTTGGGGAAGTCCGGATGGTGGCATGAATTGAGGGTGCCCAGCATGATACATCATCTGCGGGGCCGCGACCAGCCCTTGAGAGCCCTGCAGAAATTGCGGCTGCATCATCATAGGAGGCCCTCCCATCTGACTCTGCTGTGGTGCCATGTAGTGAGAGTTGTTGGAGAAGCTCCGATATGGCCCCATCACCGCATTGTTATGACCCATGAAAACGGGTTGATGATAGGGAACTTGGGCAGGATACGCAACCGGCACCTGACCGATACGAGGAGACGCAAAAGACTGGGAGGAGCTGGAAGGCATCATCCGGTGGTCCTCGGTGCCGTACGCCGTGTGTGGCACCTGACCGTGATGTTGTGTGTGCATTTGCATGGGAGGCAAATGCGGTGACTGTCGGGGACCCATGTATTGAGCACCATGCTGGAGGTGAAAAGGCAATTGGTGCTGATGAGGGGGCTGGTGAGGGTGATGCTGAGGGTGGTGCTGAGGATGCTGATGAGAGTGCTGATGAGAGTGCTGAGGGGCGGCGTGAGGTGGATTAGGTGTAACAGCAGAAGAAGTGTTGAACGGCTGACGCTCAAAGTATTCCTTGTACGTGAGATTCATCGTCGAATCGGCCTTCTCATCGTCCTGTAGCTGCCGCCAGGTTGGCAGTGTGTCATAGGACGGGCGCAAACCACCGTTGTCATCCCAGTTGCGACCCTGAGGAGGTTTCACAGTCTTGATATGGGACAGAATCGAGCACTTTTTCACATCAACAGCCTTGGTCTTTCGACGAAGAAGGGAAGGGCCGGTCTTCTGCGGAGCCGAAGGCGGACAGTCCGATACATTGTTGACTGAGGCGTGTGGGCTAGAAGCGGCGCTGGCCTGACTGTTGGGGCTGAATGCAGCCGCAAAGGGGCTCGGCCGGAATTCATGGCTGTTGGGATTCAACTTGGCACCCATGTGACCAGGAGCTCCGCTCAGTCGCCGATTGGAGCTGGAATCCAGATTCCCTGATGGACCAGTAGGAGGGGCACGTAATTCATGGCCAGGCCCATGATGAGACGGTGCAGGAGGCTGCGAAAATCGCTGAACCTCGACTTGGCGAAGCCTCTGAGCCAAATTGCCCGTTTGCTGTTGAGGAGGAGTGTTCTGAGGCCCACCGCGATTGTTTCGATACGGCTGAGCGTGATACGAGTGCTGCGGATACTGTTGACGAGATCCGACATGTCGATTTCCAGGAATAGCCGGGCCAGATGCCTGAGGAGCTGCCGGTGCACGAGGGGGGCGACCGCTTGCAACGCCCGAAGCTGACTGGGCTTCTGATGGCTTGGCAGCAGTCGCGTCTTTGGGCTGATTCAGTTCCTTGACGGCGGCTTCCGCTTTGTTCTTTTTCATCTCCTCAGCATTTTTCATAGCTTTTGCTTGGATCTCTTTCTGTTTCGCCGGATCTTTGGCAATAATAGAAACTAGGTCTGTTGGGACAGGAGTAGTGAGTTTGAAGTTATTGGCAAATTTCTTCAGCTCCGTCAACTTGACTTCCTTGTCTGCTCTCGCTTTGTTACTCCTCGCCTTTTCAGCATTCTGTCGTTGCTGGCTGGCGAAGCTCTTGAAAGAGTTCAACACGTCCCGCTCAACAGTCGAAGTGGCGCTAAGCGTATTGTCTTTTGGTAGCACCGAGCTATTGCGAGAAAGTAATGCGGAGGCTGAGCTTATGGTAGTCATCTTGTCGACAGATTTTGATGCCTGGGTCTTGGATTCTGAAGGTGGCGTCGAGGGTTTCCCATCAGCTCGCTTGCCATCTGCAGTTTTGAGTTGTGAAGACTTCAAGCTTTCTGTCTTGGCAACGACCCCGTTTCGGATGGAGTCAGTTGAGCCTTGCGGCCTTGGTTCCAATGAAGCCTGCTGCTTCTTTGCAGGAGCCTTCAGCTGTGACGAGATGATAGCTGGGTCAACTGGGGCACCCTTGACCGATGCAAGCCCGGTGGGCGCGCGTTTGGCAGGAGGCGTATACCTGTTGCCTCCCGCAGACAGCGGAGGAAAGTCTTGGCGACGAACGCCACTGTACCTTTAATAAGAAGTTAGTTGAGAACTATTGTGTCAACCAGGTAAATGTAAAAGCGTACTTATCCTCTTCATTCTCTTGCCCAACGCCAGTACCGCTAACATGGTCCATGATACGCTCCTCTGCAACGTGAGCCGTGACAGGAGCGCTTCGCTCGATTTCTTTGGCTTTTCTTTCAGCCGCAGCCATCCTTTCCCTGAACTGGGGATGAGTCTTGTCGATAGGGGTGGTATAGAAATTCTCATCATAGTCAGTCTTCAGTCCGAAGAGCTTCTCATTAGCCGCAAATTGGTCCCAAGGCCCGCTGCTGGAGCTTGCCTCCAGGCTACCGTCAACGCCATCGCTTGCATCAGGAACCCATGGCTGTAGAGTCCGCTCGTTACCAAAGCGGCCGTTGGAGATGGCCGTATCGGTTCGAAAGGTTGACCGATTACCTACGCATATATGGGTCAGCTATTGGTCAATGAGGAGAACCATTTGTGATGATAACCCACCGTTTTGACTGCGGACATCAGCTTTGTTGTTTCCTCCACTATTCCCATCTTCTTTGATTGTCGTAGGCATTTTGAGAGAAGATCACGTTCAAGTGCGGGGTTAGTCTCGATACTCGTGTTTAGCGATGGTAATATTAGCCACGCCTCCGACGAGGTCTGCTCAGCTGTTGCTGGGAACAACAGTCTCTCGGGTAAGTCGTCTAATCTCACTTCCTACGAAGGTTCTAAGGAGGTTCAGCTAATTCGCACTGGAAGCCAAGAATATGTGTTAGCAAAAGAATGCTTGTGTACCATCACATTACGTTGTCAAATGTGGAGGATTCGAAAAGGGGCTGGATGCACGATTTTCGCCCCGCCAGCCACGGAAGTATTTGCTCCGCGAGAATTAGTCACTACCAACCTTGCGAAGACGATGAAGCACTTCTGTCGAGTCAGCTCTCCGATTTGAGGATGAGGACGTGGCTTCAGAATAAAAGCACCGAAGGAATCCGCTGTCAATGACTCTCCAAGTCCTGAATGAGTGATTAGAATGACAATCAAAGAAGTGACAGCTGCCTGTCCGTCATCTCCAGACTAGGGAGGAGGGCTTTTTCGTAGGCTGGGAAAGAAAGCGAACGAGCCAACAGCGTTGGGCGAAGGGCGAGGTCGGCGCAGAACGCGGACGAGCAAGCAGCGGAGAAGAGGTCGTGTGGCTTACCTGGAGGCAAGCAAGAGACAGAAAGGTCGAGAAGGAAGGATCTCCGACGTGCCGTCCAGCTCGACGGTGCTATGAATGCCTCGCAATGGACAACGAGAGCATGGAGAGAAATGAAGTAATTGTCCGGGAAGGGGAAAGGGAAGCGATGGCTTGTCTGAAGGTGCTGATGAGGCTTTGTTTTCAGTACCCTGTCACACTTGCCCAAACTACAATGAGGCGTGGTGGGCCGCGGGTAGGAGGGACGGGGCTTGTTCAGAAGGTTCAGAGAATCTTGATCAGGCGGGTTGAGGAGGGCATCAGCCACGGTGTCCAGCTCGAGCAGACACACTGTTGGCAGCTGGTACGTTTTCCATACATTCTACAGTGTTTCTCTAGACTGTACGTGGTTTTTCCTGTCGCCCTAACTCTGCTCGAAAGGTGCAATTAATGATCCGATATTGCGCCAAGTGGGCCTAGACCCTTACTAGCTGAGGATGAGAACATTGAAGCTTCCCGCCCTGCACGTGCGAAAGGCAGGACTTGGAAGTTACAATGTAGAGTCGAATTATGTATGTACCTAGCCCTGAGCGTCGAAGCAAGAGGACAGGTCTTAGTGATCAAGTGACAAAATGAACAGCAAGGCTGGAGTGGAGGTATCAAAGGCTTGAAACCTAATCATGCCGTCTCTCACGCTTGTGTCATGAGTCGTGTGTGCAAAGATTGGGCAATGCAGCCGCCTTCGGTCTCACCAGTGAACACATCACCCGAAGTCGATGATAAAGACGTGTGGTGCGTATTTATATTGCATTTAACATGTATGTGCAGATTTATGCAGGGGTTTTCAAAGCTCATTGCGACTTGATTGATTACACAAGAGCCAAGGCCCACAAGTTTCTCGTCACTGGCGGCTGCATCGTCACATATCAATCACGTTCAGGCGCATTGGCTTCGTCATGGCGCGCAACTGCATCGCATTCGGCGTTTCTCTTGCAGATTACCCCTCCTGTTCCAATGCAGAGCGCCTCTGTATTCGCTGTACCATCAAAGGTAAGCCGACGACAGCCAGCATTGATTGCCCGTAGAGCCTGATATGCGAAGCATGTTTGAATTCCGGCGGCCCAACTTTGTGGCCTGCGCCATGCCACTACATGGAGTCATGGCTGTGTATACTTATCTATCGAACAAACCACTGTTCGTGGCTGCTTGAACTTAATCACTGTTTACACTTACGGATTCTGCCCAGACCCTGCAAAATAGATGAGGGGGAAAAGAGTCAAGGAACTGGACTACATACAGTTTGTGGAATCGGCAATGGATGAACAGAGTTGGAAAGCTTGTGTGGACACTGGAACAAAAGAGATTCGACTACGTATATGCACAAACTCCGCAAACGGGCCCCGGGCTACCAATTCTAGACGACTGTAAAATGTTGGTACAAGCTATTCCGCTTTTCCTTCCTCATACCCCGCATTACACCCGCAGACCAATCTCCTCAGCATATGGAAGTATGAACAAGTCGCCGACGGTGGACACGGTAGCCTTGCCATCAAGAAGAGCCTTAGCAGCCTATGCAAGTGATTCCGAGTTAGCTTAGTCAGGTAGTCTGCCATGTCCGCCATTTTGATTCTGTAAATGCTTACCGTCTTCAATGAGTTGGCATTGACACCATCAATGCTCTTGGCAATGGCCGCAATATCAAGTTGCTTGCCACCGTGAAGAAGGCCAGTTCCAACCTGTAGGATGGTGTGAGAACGCAGCTGTCCCTGCTCCAAGATGTCAAATTTGGCGTTGGAAACGGCCTTGGTGATATCATCCTTGCTAACGGTGCCATTGGCAATGTTCTTTAGGATCTTGCCAGTCTCCTCTGCAGCTTTACGAACAGAAGCAGCACTGCCAGATAACTGGATGGTCAAAAGACCGGCGTCAGAGTATGCAAGATTGGTGGTTTCAACAGAAAGTCCTGGAGTAGAAGCGGTGGCCTTGGAGAGCAAGCTGAAGCCAGCAGACCGCTTAATGGTAGACTTGCCGCCGAGAAGAGCAGCCAAGACAGCGATTTCGGGCTTGGAGCCAGCGGCGTTTGATCCGGGGAAAGCGATGACCATGGAGTTGCCGGCCTGGTGGCTCGTTCGTTGCTCACCACCATGGTATGTGCTGGCTACAGCCTTCAGAGACTCTCCACTCTGAGACGTGGCTGGCACATCCTGGAAGAATTTGGTCACCCAGCTGGAAAGATCGGAAGCGGAAGCGCCATCGGCGACGACAGCAATGTTGGGCTTGGAGTAGACCACATCGGCGTATCTGGCAATGTACTCTTCGTTCAGGTACTTGCGCACGGGCGAAGAGGAAGAGGGATAGATGGGAGAGCCGAGGCCATTGTGGAAGGCAACAGCGTGGGCGTTATCAAGAGCGAGGGCGCTGGCGTTGGCGTTGAACGAGGCCTGTTTGATATTGAAGACGGGCTCGATTTCCTCGTGGAGCTCATGCGCTGCGAATGGCGTTAGTTTGTGACCTCTCACCCGCATGGACCGAGGACAAGATCTCACTTGTGTATTTGGTCAAAGAGATGACCTCGGAAAGAAGTTCGGTGAAGTAAGGCAGGTCGTCGCGGAGAAAGCTGGCCTCAAGAACAAGTGCTTCCCGGGTATGTGTAGCTTGCAATTGGCCACCAAGAAGTTCCGCTTCGCGATTGATGCGCAGGGCAGATCGTCGTTGTGTGTTCTAATGTTCATAGCAGATTAGCTCATAGTCGTCGTTGAATCGGGTTTTTTTTGGTCGCCTGGCGGCAAATTGTCTGCTTTCTGGGTCAAGACTCACCTTGAAGGCATATTCCTCCAGACCAACTGTCAGACCAGGCAAAGGCTGATAACGTGTTCCAGCCTTGGCAACGATGGCGAGCTTGGCAGTAGGACCATGAGCGTCCCTCGAGGCAACCTTCAGGCCGGACACTTCCGCCGTCTCGAAGGCACCAGATGAAGCCGCAGCGGCAAAGCCACGGCGCTGCAGGGGTAGAACGCTGCAGGACCGGCGGACGGCCTGCTGCGCGCTTTTCGTGAGAGTCGATCTCGAGATCATTGTCGGGGTGAGACGAATGCAATTGGGTGTCCTGACCGTCGTGGGTGAAGCAATTGGATCTCCCAAAAGAAGTTGCCTCTTTCCAACGAAGCAAGTTCCCCGTCTAATTTTCGGCATTCAATGCGGTCACGTGATTGGATGGATGGAACTTGGAAGTCAATTACGGAGTACATAGGCCAACTTTGTCCCCTCACAACGTGGCGGGGTCTCGAAAGGGGGTCATCAATTCCAACGTCCCACGAAGTTGGAATTGGCTTTCGATTCTTGGTGCTGCTATGTACTCCGGAGTAGTCCCGACTCCCGACCATTTACATATCACGTCAGATGTTGCACGCTCTCGATTTCTCAGTGTCTCGTCGCCTCCTCAGAGCGCTTGACAAGATCAAGAGTGTCCCAGCAAGATCCGGCTTAAGATGAGGCTGTGAAGTCGTTTGCGCCCTTCTCGAGACATCAACGTTCTCTCTATGCATCGCGATTCGCGAAGCACATTACCTATCTTGCTACGTATGTACCTCAGGCAGGAGGGAGGCCAATACATAGTGGACTAGCCCCGTTCTATGCCCGAACCTTTGAAAGAGTCCAACAACAGAAAGCAAGTTGTGACATTGTTGACTCGTGTTTTCCTCATCGTTGTGGGTGATGAAAATGAAGCAATGGAGCCACAAGAGTCTGGGCTTTGCATTCTGAAGGTTGTAAGCAGTAGGCACCTAGGTAGGTAGGTACATAGCTTGATTCGACGTCTACACGCGCTTCCGGCATACAGCTTCAACTGGAAGAATAGCAATCACTGGACACTAACTCAGCAATTCCTGCTATAGGTAACAGGACGAGAGGGAGCATGATGAGTGATGTGACACAACTTACAAGCTTGTCTCGTTCTGCATGTGATTTTGTGACAACTTTTGATCAGAATCTTTCCCGTCCCCGCCGTCCCCGACCACAGCATCCACTTTGCGCCCACCTGCTGGCGCTCACTTTGTACCTGTGAGTTACACCAAACCACCAAACGCTGGAAGAAGAAAAAATCGGCCACCACGCACGCAGCCTTGTCACTTGGACTGTCTTTTTCCAGACTTCCGAACTGCTCGAGCCTGCTTCTCTCTGGCAGAGTTGTCTTCTCCAGAGAAAATCGCATAGACGACCAGACTTCAATGCCGAATAGGTAGTCACGGTGGTAGCTCTAGAGATAGTGAGAGCGTCTCTAGGAGCAAAGCAATGCTTATTGTCAGTCTTCATCTGCCGCCGTCTTGCGCCTTTGCTCAACCAGCGCGCACATCCACCCTGTTCCTGATCCCAACCTCAAACTGACTGCTGCGTCGACAGACCAAGCACGCCGCAGAGCTTTGTGCTCTTCTAGTCAACGATCTTTTTGGCGAGCTGCCGTCGGTAAGGTCCCTCTCCACCACTCTGTCACCACATGTTCTGTCGAGATGCTCTCGTCTATCCCATAGCATGGTGTCGTGGGGCTGACCTCAAATTCCAAACAGCGCATCCTTGTCGCGCTCTTTGCCAAGGGTCGTTCTACCATCTCGCAACTGATCCAACAGACGTCGCTTAGCCCACGACATATTCGAAACGGCTTGGGTGTCCTCATTCAGCAAAATCTCCTCTATCACCATGCCGACCCCGACACAAGAGTCACGAACTACGAAGCCAACTCGGATGCTTGCTATAACCTTGTGCGCTCGGGCAAGATACTCGAGGTAATCAATGATCGATACGGCAATGCCGAACGCGACTTGGTTCAGACACTCATGCAGCTTGGTTATGCCAAAATCGCGGACCTGGAGCACGCCTTTACCTCACGAGCTCCCAAAGTCAACGGCCACAAGAATGGATCGCATGAGTCATCGTCGGGCCTGATTGAATCCAAGGACCATCTGTACTCTGTTTTAGGCCGACTGATACAAGCGGAGATACTGGAGACTGTCCGACCTGAGAGCTTTCGCAACCCGTCAGAAATGTATAGAGAGATTGAGGCCGACGTCACTAAAACGGGCCCAGGCGAAAAGGCCGCTAAAAACAAAATCGAAATGCACATGCAAGTCGTGGAAAGATACAAAACTTTCAGGGACCAAACGAAAGGCCTGAAGCGACATTTGGATCAGACCTCTGGCCCCATCACAAAGCGACGGAAGCTCCGTAATGGCTCAACACACCAGGATGACTACGTCTTTGACGATGCTCCCAACCTTAATGTAAGAATCTATTTTAAAATCCATATAGCCTGTGCGACGTCATTCACATGCTGACCTCTCTGTGTTTCCGCTTTGCCTCTTACATAGCCGAATGTCGTAGTACGAGTCAATTATGAACGCTGCTTGGTTGAGCTTCGTAATCAACGACTCGTGGATTATGCGGTAGATCAGCTTGGCGAGGCTACGGGCGAGGTGTACCGCGCGCTTCTTGATCTCCTCACAGTCAAGCTTGCCAGGTGTCGCGCAGACCCTCTGACTGGGGAACAGAATTACGACCCCAGCACTACTGTTACCACGATGCAAATTTATGAACATTTGAGTGACGATGTCAATGTCTCCGGAGGCATAGGCAAGCCATCCAAAGACTTGATCGATACAGAAAGTGCGGAGAAAATTAGACCAGGACCTTATTCCTACGATAGTGACTCCGACAGCGACTCCGATTCCGGCACCGACGCTAAGCCCAGTGTGAAGCCCGCAGCACCGCCGCGTGGACGAATGGCTAAGGCCGTTTCTGCAGCTGCAGCCGCCGCCGCCGCCGCCGCAGAACGCGATGCAATATTTGATGATGATGATGATGAAGACAGGGACCGCCAAACTACGGTCAAGTTTGAGGACGGGGCTGCTCCGAAGGAAAGTCGCATCGAGCAGATGCGAAATCATCTCCTGCTACTGTCTGAGAGCAAGCACAGGTTCGTGAGACACAGCGGCAAACATGGTCGTGGCCAGTGGGCTGTCGATTTTGATCTGCTCATGGATCGTCTCCGAGAGTTTGAGCTTGATGCATACATTGAGCAGTTGCACGGCCGATACGGTCTTCGCCTAACTCGCATACTTCGAGAAAAGGGAAAACTGGACGAGAAAGTACTTCCATCCGCTGCTCTTATGAAGAAGTCGGATGTGCAGGGGAAGATGCTTGCCATGCAGATGGGTGGACTTGTCGATGTTCAAGAAGTGCCCAGGGATAACAGCAGACTAGCCAACCGAACTTTCTTCCTTTGGTTCTTTGATGGCGAGCGCACACAAACGCAGCTGCTGGATGATGTTTACAAGGGCATGTTGAGATGCTTGCAGACACTGGATCTGGAACGACACAAAGAGCGCGACATTCTTTCCTTCGTGGAGAGAAAGGATGTCAAGGGCAAGGAACAAGAGGTGATGACTACGGAGCATTACAATAAGTACAATCGGCATTTGGAGGGGCAGCAAAAGCTGTTGGGCCAAGTGCTACGACTTGATGACTTGGTGTCAGTCTTTAGAGACTACTAAGAAAAGTTGGAGTGGGCAATCAACAAGGTATAATAAATGGAAAACCTGGTGATGAGTCGCACTCGACATTTTCATCACGTGTAGGATGTATTCATTGACAGTAAGGTAGCGCGCCTATTCCATCTTCTTCCCTTTTTCTAAGAGGTCCATCTACTTGCGCGCCTCGACGCAGAACAAATCTAGTGATAAAAGCTGCAGTGGGCTTCTTTGTTTCCAAGTTTAGTGCAGGGTAACGGAAGTGCACAGGGATGCGAAGAATAACCTAGGTATTACGCCCGGCGTACTATCGTCCCAAGCACAAAACGACGTGGAAGGAGGGGAATAGGCGAGGGATTTTTGAACGTTCATCGCCTATCTACTTGCCTCATACGATCAAACTGTATCGATTGCGCTGATGGAACAAACCCCCAAGCCGGCCTCTTGGACAACTTGGATCCGACGCTGGCGGAACGGCTCTGGATAAGCAATCGGCGGCCCGGTGGGCAGGCAAACGCGACTAGACCCCATTCAGCCGCTCTTCACCACCAATCATCGTGTGCGCCCCCGATCTCAGGAACCACAAGCAAGCGCAGGCACCCACTCCGTCTACGGCACTCGAAAATTTAGCTTTGCGGTTAGCTCAGCAGTGCTGATAGCAGCTTTTCTCTTCTCTTCATCCTTCTCTCGTTTCCGCGCGCCTTGTCTTGTCCTGTAACTCCTCAACTAATCTGAGCCTGCTCTGTGGAACTTTCTTTCCTCTCCCCCACGCCTCATACCATAAGGAACCCTCACAATGTCGCCGCCGACAGGAAATGCAGGCCGGCAAGGGGAGTCCAATGTGGCCAGGATTCTTGGCTCAGGTATACTTGATCATAATGAAAGCACAACTGGACGATTAGAGTACTGACTGCTGTAATAGGATCCGCTGGTATTGCCGAGCTGGCGATTTTCCACCCCGTTCGTACTCTTCGAATATATGACCACCGACCGCGTGCTGAAGGGTGTGGACCAGGGGTTTCATCATCGGAGTAGGAAGACCCTGGGCCGCTGAATAACGATATGATCTTGAGTTGGACTCTTTGACTATATTTTCCTACGCAATGAGGAGAGAGCATGCGATTTCGAAGCTAAATGGCCATTAATCTCGCCGTCAGCGGCAAGAGATTTGGGCGTTCCTCGAAAAGCTTGGCTTGCAGAAAAGGCCGAATGTTCTTTTTCTCAGAGATAACGCTTCTGTCGTCCTGCCTCTCTCAGCGCGCACGGGAATGTCGAAAAGAGGCCAAATGCCACGTACATATAAGTTTTCACCGGCTCAGGTCTCCTCTACACTGATTAGCCGCTAATCTACACCCTTCAAGATGAGGCAGAGCGCGACTGGACTTCAAATCTGACATGGAAATTTGCAGGTTGATACGATTGCCAAGCGATTGATGAGCAACCAGAGCCGAGTAAGAGCATCTCGACCCCGACATCCAGGCGGATCTGTTGCGAAATGCAATGGCTAAGCTAATCATGCTTTTTCTTCCCGTCGCGTATAGGTTTCAAGTGTCGCCCAATATAATCAGATCATTTTCAAAGACATGGCTAGTGCGTCGGCTGGCCGGAAGTTCATTTCGCTATTTCCCGGTCTCGGCTACGCTGCTGGATACAAGGTTCTCCAGAGGGTATACAAGTATGGTGGTCAACCCGTTGCACGGGACTATTTGACGAAGCACCATGGCAAGGACTTTGAACAGGCATTTGGCAAGAAGACTGGCAAAGCCATTCTGCACTCTACTGCCGGCAGGTGCGTGGAACTTGGATCACCTTTCGGTTGGAGACGACCCAAGACCGGGTTTCATTGAGCCCTTACTAACTTTTTGTCGTCTGCCTTCAGTCTCATCGGTATCGGAGAAGTCATGCTACTACCCCTCGACGTGCTGAAGATTAAGCGACAGACAAACCCCGAGGCCTTCAGGGGCCGTGGTGTCTTCGCGATCATTCGCGACGAGGGATTTGGTCTGTACCGTGGATGGGGCTGGACTGCGGCCCGTAATGCTCCTGGTTCATTTGCGGTATGTTCCCCAAGAAAGCCGACAATGATACAATCTGTGCAACGTGGCTAACGACGTTGTCTCTTGCAGCTTTTCGGAGGCTCGGCTTTCGCCAAGGAGTACATCTTCCACCTTCAGGACTACAACAAGGCCACATGGTACCAGAACTTCGTTGCCTCCATTGCTGGTGCATCTGCGTCTCTGGTTGTCTCTGCTCCGCTTGACGTGATCAAGACCCGAATCCAAAACCGAAACTTTGAGAATCCTGAGAGTGGTTTCCGCATTTTGTCCAACATGGCTCGCCAGGAAGGTTTCTCTAGTTTCTTCAAGGGTTTGGTTCCCAAGGTAAGAAGAGTTCCCCCCGCTAAGCCACAGCTAATCAAGTTGGCGATGCCTGAGGGCCGAGCGTAAAGCGAGTTGAACCTAGGACAATGCTGACAATAATTTTTCCTTTATAGCTGCTCATGACTGGCCCCAAGCTCGTGTTCTCTTTCTGGCTTGCTCAGACCTTGATTCCTGCATTTGACTCCATGTTGTCCAAGTAAAACACCGGACACGGCCTTTTGTTTGTATTTATCAATTGTCAAGTTGGGTATACCCCCTTTGTTAACTTCTATCATGCACACATGTTGGAAATGATGGCCCGAAGCTCGTACCCATCTACAGGCGCAGCGGAGCTTGGTGATAATGGAAAGGATCTGCGTTGATTTTCGAAAGATTTGGGGGACGCCCATGGCGCCTGGGAGGCTGCGCAAGGGTTATCGCGGAGTAGAAGAGTGGAGGAAGAGTGGAACAGGAGACGCTCACACATTAGGCACTCTCCTCTATGTACATTGATCATGATGATGAACTCTACCAATGCTCAAGATGGTATGTACCTACATAATGATACACATATGTATGTACAAACATACATACATACATTGTACATATGTATGTACTTACCTTGTACAAGTCGTCTCCACTGGATCGTGTTGCGGACTTGCGGTGGGAACAACCCGGGATGATAGATGATAGATCTTGATGCGTGGATACGGTGCAGCAAAGCAATCCAATCACGCAACCCACATCAGCATGGTAGACCCACTACCTCGGGCCGTTGCCCGCGCAACGCATGACGTTGCACTGCCCAAATCATCACACGACTTCACAGCCCAATTCAGTGAGCCGTGTTTGGCCGTCAACAGTGACTAGCGAGGAGTGGTCTTCCCGGTAATCACTGAAGTACCAGTTCATCCGGCTTGTTGCAAGCTATTTTCATCTGCTCCCATCCTTTACAGGAACGAACCAGTTCATTATACCCCCCCTCCGCAAACGCTGCAGGTTGTTATGATTACGAAGAAACGACCCTGATCACTATCTTGTGGAGAACCAACAAGCCCTTCTCGGGGGTTATTTTCTTATTGTTTCACGATTAATAGTTACGAAACGCGCACGTACAGGATTCGGTGACACTGCTTTTTGTTTTATCTCGTTCGTCCGCACGAGTCGCCCAGGCGGGTGGCCCGCATTCCTTGCCCTGACCACGCGACATTCCTGATTAGAGCCCCTCTCGATCACGAAACAAAGAACGCCTTGTGATCTCACGCTGGAGGAAACAAAATTGTTGAAATCGACTTGGTACCATGCCCACATCTGACTGGGACTCGGTATCGTCTCGAGACGGCGAAAGACACTCGAAACATCAGCATTCTGCGTCTTTGGACCAGAGCTTCAGAGCTCTTATTCCCATGTATGCAATCTTACCTCATCCTCTTCTTCCTGGCTTGAGTCTTTGTCGTTTTGTCTCTTCGCACTTTGCTTCTCTACATTGCCTTCCTGGGTGCTCGAACTGACAGACAAACAGGTGGGATAGTTCGGATCCGGAACGAGCTCCGCCGCCTTTGCCATTGAATCCGAACCCTCAATCGCCTGGATTGAGTTCGCGTCCTGGCACGTCGAGCGCCATCCAGTCTGCCCATGCTGCCTTGAACGAGCGGGCGCGAGAGAATAGCGCTGTCGTCAAGCGCGGGGTTGAATCCCCAGAGCGAGCTCTTGTCAAAGGCTCTTCCCATCGTCGATTGCAGTCTCTACAGCCTGGCTCCGTGCGAGATCTGAGTTTGATGATCGAGGGAAGCTGGAATAAATCCGATCCTAGGCCAACAACACCCACTACGCCGCGAGAACTACCGCCTGAGCCAAGGCACGAATACGTCGACTCCCAGAACTCAACTCCAATGCCCGGACTAAGCTTGACACCTATCTTGAGACCAACCGCTCGACGGCCTCAGCAGAGTATTCTGGGCGAAAACACACCGCCGCAAAGCTCAACTATGCTCGCATTGCACAATATGAGTGCCCAGAAATCTCCTTTGAGGGAGGCTGAGCCTGCTCTTTCAAATATCACGAATGGTTCGACGCCCAGAGGGCCTGTCTCTTCAGATGACGTCGCTGCACAGCTTGTCACTCTGACCAACATTGCTACGTCTCTCCAGAAGGAAATGTCAGCTCTTACTCGACGCAGTCGCGACAATGCTACTGATCTGTTGAGCTTGAAGGAGGCTACAAAAACTAGAGATGAAGATGTTCGTAAAAGCCTGCGAGAGCTTCTTGGTAATATTCACGAGACTTCCAGCAGGATTGCGTCTTTCAACGGTCATTATCTCGATAATAAGCCATACGGCTCCCCACCGTCCCAGGTCCGGCAATTTCATCTTCCCAGGATGCCTTCTCTGAAGAGTTTTGCCGAATCAATCGATGGCGCATCTATCAGCACTCCGTCATTAACTGGTGTGGACACCTCGGCATCGCTAATGCTTCTGGAAAAGATTTGGAATGGGCTGGGCACCAAGGATGGCCACGATTCTCTTTTTGGCCTACTCACCGAGCTTTCCCAAAAACTGTCTGGAATGGCAACCTCGTCTAAGGTCGATGAATTGGCAGAATATGTTCGCTCACAGTCAGAGAACGCGGTCATATTGGGAGATGCCAGCAAGGCCAGGAGCATGTCAGAAGAAGACATGGAGTTGCTGAAACCGGGAGAAGGCAGACTCAATCAACTTGTGGAGAGGCTCCCTTACAGTGCAGACAGCAGACGATCGTCTGCGCCTCCCGGACGTGGTGCCGATCTCGTCAACGATGACCTCATGAAAATCATACGATCTGTCAAAGACAGCGTGGCGCAAGGCGGCGGCTTGACAGCAGAAGTAAAGGCCCTCGTTCGTGAGCTGAGAGGCGAGGTTCTTGGCATGGGCCGAGAGCTGGGCAAGAGGCTGGAACATGTCGGGGTTAAGAGCATCGAAGATTCCGAGCCGCCTAGCAAGGACGAAGTTTCCAGAGTCATCGATGAAGGCCTTGAGCAGATGAAGGAGCAGTTGAACAATGTGTTGAGGGAGCATCGGCGCCAGTCTGCCCAATCCCAATCCTCTCAGAAGACTGTGGTCGATTACCAGGAAATCTACAACGCCATGCGTGCTGCACTGCGGGACAACGAAGCCTCTCGAGACGACATGCCTGATCTGAGCCGAGATGACGTGATTGAAGCCGTCCGAGACGCCTGGGAAAACTACAAGCCCGAGATCGAGGTACAACAGCTAGGCCTCGAGAGAGACGAAGTCCTGGCCTGTCTCAAACAGGGCCTCCAAGAATATGCCCCTCGCGACGAGCGACCCGAATCGGCTACCCGCGAAGAGGTGTTCCAGGCCGTTGTGGAAGGTCTGAAGCATTTCAAACCGCCAAAGGTCGACACGCCGGCATCATTGTCACGAGATGAGATTATAGATGCTGTTCGTGATTGCCTTGAGGAGTTTGAATTCCCTGTTGCAGCCTCGGCTGTTGGCAACGACATGTCCCATCAAGACATGCTTCATGCTGTTCGCGAAGGGCTCGAGGGATTGGACTTGCCTGGAAGTGATGCCCTTGCGGTGGCTCTGGCCCCCAACCACGACGAAATTGTCACTCGCTTGCAAGATATTATGGAATACATGAAGCTCGAGTTCCGGGCTCTCTCGGACGAGGCCAAGGAGAACTTGGCCGCCAACGGACGAGACACGGACCACGCCCTGGATGCCACCAAAGATGGACTTGATAATCTTCGCATTGCTATAGAAGGTTATGTCGACCGCGTCTCGAGCGCAACTGACCATGATGGCTTCATGGAGACCCTGACTCGCACCATGGATGAGTTCAAGGAAGAAGTGTCCAAGGTCGTGTCGGAAGCCAATGACGACTCGCGCGAGCATCTTCACAACGAGATTGAGGGCTTGCGCGAGATTGTTAACTCGTCCATGGTTCCTACCACGACGCAAGCGGGTTCTGACGCCGGTTCTCAGGAGGTTCTCGATGCGCTTCACAACGGACTGACAAGCCTGCGACAAGAGATTCTGCGGCCGCGCCCCGAGACGAGCGAAATCCTTGACGCCATACAAGATGGGTTGAATGACCTTCGAGCGGCTTTTGACAGAATGTCTAATAAACCTGTTGATTTGACTGCCAACGATGAGATTCTAGATGCCCTCAAGTCTGGACTTGCATCGGTGCGATCGGAAATTGAGACCATTCGGGATAGCAGCAATAATGACCGAGCCATGACTGCCGTGGGTACTGCTGATGAGGAAGACAACGACCGCGCCATCATCCCAGCGAACATGCTGAAGCAGGACGATATTCGCAATCTCGAGGTCCTGATTACCCAGCTTCGGATCAAGGTCGAAGCCATGGAGCCCGAGGCCGAGACCGAGACCGTCCAGCGAGAGGACCTTGCCCGCTTGGAAGACATGCTTCGAAGCGTACAAGAAGGAGTTGATGAGGTGCGGTCTCGGGAGCCTGCTGCTGCTGCCGCCGCTCAAGCTACAGCGCCCGAGTCCGATGCCGCCGCCGAGCCAACTGAGGAGACAAAAGATAAAGGAGACACTACGATCAACAGCGATGCAGCTACCAAGGACGATGTACTAGCTATCGAAACCATTTTACGCAACACCAAAGCCAGCCTGGACGATCTCGTCGAGGGCGAGCAAGCAGTCCGCAAGGAGCATATCGACGCAGTGGAGACACTTATTCTCGAGTCCCGCGAAACGATGAGCTCCATCTCCGAACAGCTCAATTCCGTGTCTCACAAGGAGGACTTGCTGGGACTGGAAACACTTGTCACTCAACTAAGCCTCACCTTGGAGGAGATGAAGGAGAAGAGCGAACAGCCACCCTCTACTGAGGAAGAGATGGCCACAAAGTCTGGAGTCGAGGCAGTTGAAGCTGTCGTTCTGGAAATCAAGACAGCCCTAGACGGTCTGGCTAGTACGGACTTTGCCACCTTCTCCAATAAGGAAGATGTTTCCAATCTCGAAACTGTTTTGAAAGATGCCAAAGAGAAGATTGATGCTCTGAGCGAATCCACTGTCAAGGCTATGGACGATCGTCAAGCTGAGATTGTGGGTGTGGCTGACCGCGTGACCGAGGTCAAGACATTCTTAGAGGAGTTTCAGGAGGCTTTCAAGGCTAAGATGGAGGAGGGCTCATCTGGGGTTGAAGGCCTGACCAAGTTATTCGAAGGCATGAGCGAAAAGATTGACAAGAACGAGAGCGTTGGTGAAGATGTCAAGGAGATGTTTGAGGCGATGAAGACCCATTTTGAGGAGAACAAGGAGGTTGTGGCAGGCGCTCGGCTGGAATCCAATGAGAAGTTACAAGAGGCGGCCGACAACATTGGCACCAAGATTGAGGAAAAGATGGCGGAGCTGGTTGCCAAGCAGGACGAGTTCAAGACTGCCATGGAGCAAAAGTCGGATGCCAACGAGGCACGCGGACTTGAGACGGAAGCCGCGGTGGCCAGCACCAAGACCATTGCGGAGGATCTAAAGCTGCTGATTGATACGCTCGGCTCTACAGTCACCGATTCTCTCGAGAAAATGGAAGAAGCATCCAAGACGGTCTTCTCCAAGGTTGAGGATCTTGCCGCTCGTACGGAAGAAAACACGACCGAAGGCAAGGCGGAGCACGAACAAACACTGGAGCAAATCCGACAAGCCGCCACGGCCGTAGAGGGCCTACAAGGCGAGATAAAGGAGACGCAACCACAGATTTTGGAAGCCGTCAAGGATATCCTGCTGCTCGTGGGAGAACACTTCGAGCATGCCAAGGCCTCCAACACTGATATTTGCGACAAGATTGCCGAAGTGAAGCCATTCGATGTAGCCATGCTTCCTACGCCAGAAAAGTACGACGATTCAGATGTCAAGGAGCAGCTGAAGGTACTAGTGGAGTCAAAATACGACGACTCGGAAGTCAAAACAAAGCTGGAGCAGCTCGCCGAACAGCAGAAAAGCGATGGCACCTCTGTGCAAGAAAAGCTTGACAAGCTCGTCGATCACAACACTACATCAGCGCCCCAGGTTGTGTCACAGCTCGAAACTTTGGACAAGGTCCATCAGTCTGTTGTCAACACTGCAGCTGAAATTTCCCGATTCCTCTCCGACCAGACGCAACGTATTGAGGATGAACACGAAGATCGAGAGAAGATGCTGCGAGAGACCAATCTTGAACTAGAGCGTAAGCTGGCTGAACGCGATCACGTGGAAGCCTCGATCCTGAGCCTCAGAGACGAGGAGGAGAGAGTCCGTAGCAGTGTGTACAAACTGCGGAATGAACACGAAGGCTTAATCAAGCAAAAGACTCGTCTGGCGGGCGATGTTGGATCACTCGAAACGGCCCTGCGCCTACGCAAAGAGGAGTTGTCCGACATGGAGCATCGCGCCGAGAGGCTGGAGCGACGTATCGTGGAGGGAGTCATGGACCATTCTCGTATTCTTCTCATGGCCAAGGGTAGTAAGAGCCGGGACGACATGAGCCGCAAGCGGGTTAGGAAACCTGCGGCTGCGGCTGCGGAGAGCGGAGAGACGACGCCGACGCCCGGTGGTGGTAGATCCAAGCGACCAGCGGTCAGCATGGCCCTCTCCGCCAAGAGAAACCTGGCCCTGGCTTCTCCAGCAAACAGCGCATCGGGTCGACGTATCGTGTCTCTGAGCCAGATGAACAGTAGCTCGCCGTCTGCGTCTGTGAGACGAAGCCAGAGCGTCAGAACAGCAGCTAGTAACCTCGCTCTGCGTAAGCGCAGCTGGGGCGGTGGCCTAGGAAAGGGCCTCGGCGGAGAGGAAGATAAAGAGAATCGGGGCCTTGGGGCCATTACGGTTGAGGAGGTTGATGAGTCGGACAGTGTGGCTCCTTCGCCTGCTAGAAGCGTGGCTACCAGCACAGTAGACTACACGGATGAGAATAGCTCCATGCTTGACTCGGTCGCGGATCATGGGGACGAGGATGATCACGAGGGCAGTGATACGGATAGGGGGACGCTGCGTCGCAGTAGTGCGGGCACGACGGTCGTTTCGAGCAGTCTGTATACGGAGTCGGATGCTGGGTATACGGACTCTGAGGCTGGGTATAGTGAGTATACGGAGAGTGGAGTTGGCATGAGTGCTATTGATGAGACGGGTATGGTTGTGTATGGGAGTTAGGAGGCGGATTGATCATGGGGGGGCATGAATTACGTGTGTGGTATATGGTATATTACTATATATGGTATGCGGTATGTGGTATGAGTGTATGTATTGGATTAGCCTGGAGACGTGCTTGGTTTTTTTTGGTTTGCTTTCCCTTTGCTTCTACTTTTTTTTATAGGCTTTTGGGTTCACTTTTACCACCTTTTCTTTTGTTCGTTTGGTTTACGTCTGGTTCGTATGGTTTATTTTATTTTCTTTTGTTCTTTGCGCGGATGATGATTCCCCCCCTGTTCCGCTCTGTGCGGGTTATTACAGTTTACTTACAGGGACTTGAGAGGCGAGAGAGATGGAGAGCTTTTGTGGGCGCTGTGTCTTGAGTGGCTGGGTGTGTGAACGCCGGATGTGTTGTTTAGGAAGTGTTCGCGATGGGATAGGATGGTAATTGGAATAGGATGGTGATGAATTGAATGATTAGTGTTCAGGGTTGGTCTGAGATGATGGAGTGATGTTGATGAATCGTGAGTGGTCTTGGTGGGTGAAAGATGGTGATGAGCATAGGAAAACATGACTGTCTTTATGATCGGGCTTGGTAAATATGTGGTGAATGAGAACTGATGGATTAGTCTTGGCCGTAAGTTCCGTAAGTGAGTGAAGTGATTGCCAAGAAGCGACCGGTTTGAGTATTGGTCGTTGGTTCTGATAATGCTAACTTTAAAGAGGTACATATTGTGGAAGTAATGTGGGAAGTTGATGTGGATGTCTTGATTGAAAATTCTGCCTCCAGTTTTATGTTTCAAAGGCCGCCGAGATGTTTAGCTGTACATAGAAACGAGGCTATTCCGCCGTGGTACCATGCCGCTCATGCCCTTCTGCCAATGTTGGTATAAGCCACTTCGATCGACTTGTCCAGTGCTCCTCAGGTAGGTAGTTCCTCTCTTGTTCCATGATCCATCTGGAGTACTCCGTACTGGAGCTCTGGCAGTTGTTGGAATCGCGCAACACGGAATATCGTCGGATATTCCAGGATGCGGCATGCCCTCAACATCCCCACACCGTACACGCACACCTCTTTTCTCTACAGAACAGAAATCTAATTCTCAATACACATGTTCACGGAACAGCTCTATCACCAATAGTCGCAACCGTCTTAGACAGGACCACGGAGGTCTCACGGAGAGTGAGACCGAACGTGAGTGGAATGCAGCATGGCAAATAGGTACGTACCATACATCCCTTGGCTCGCAGGTATATCTCTAGATCCCATCCAGTCTTGAGAGGCAGGGACAAGCCAAAAAGCCAAGAAGATTGAACCCAGATTCGTTTATGTTTCGTTTTGCACCCATGCCCTTAAATGTTTCCCCTACGAGCCGACAATTCAGAATCGTGCTGCCACCTTCAACTTCGGCATACCGCAACTCCACGCCGGATGGAAATCTGCGCAGCAGCGTAAAAACATTGTATGTTTGTGAAGATACAGATACGCTTTTTCCCTTGCTAATAAATTTTGTCTCCAGGTCAGAACCAGTATTGGGCGCAAGCGACCAAGGCTCGTCGACGCGTTCGACCATCTCCGAAATCTGCCGAGTACACCACTGCCTAACTTTGATTCGAGCGCAATGTACGACCGAGTTCGAGGCCTATCTCCGCGAAAAGGTTGAACTTGATGGCGCCCTTCCGAGTTCAATGGTCCCATAACCAGCAGCGACCATGGTGTCACGCCATGCGCACAACTCCCCTCTGAGGCGATTCTCAGAGACGAGCGCGAGATGGAGGTATCCTGTCGTGCTGCGTGCATATCCAGAGAAGTAGTTCAACAACAAGAACATGATCTCGCTTCCGATGTTCCTATTCCCAGATGGAATTGGTCTCTATCGAAACATGTATTGCGCTATCGTGGGACTCTATCTTATGCCACAATACCTTGCAGCCACCGACCGTGAAAAGCTCACCTCTCATTCCGCTAGCACTTGGACCTTGCGGCGCTAATAAAGCGACATCTACAAAGCCCTCAATTTCCTATGTGAGCTCAAGAAAGGAAAGTACGTGGTTGTTAATGGCGAGAGCGTAATTGTCCGTGCCTGTATTGGCGCCTTCGTGGGTGACATGATGGAACAGCAAGCGATATCATGCTGTATGGGCCACTAGGCTGCCAATGGTTGTCGATAGTGCCTGGTCAAGAAAGATGTTCGTGACACGATGGAGTTTGACCCAGTGCAGAATGGGCGACTCACCTCCGGTGCAAGGCGAAGCAGCTGCGGGCAACAACTACGAACACAAGAAAACAAATGACCAAGTATGGTATCGAAGATGTTTTGCTGCTCTTCCTTCACCGATACCATTCTTGCTAAAACTTTGCTCTAGATGGACTGCTACCCTATTTCAGACTCTCAATATCACACGAAGCCGTCCGATTGACGCCGCTCATTCTGAAGACCAGGAGCTTATTCACAAGGATATCATTGTGAATAAGTGTGCGCATCACACGACTTCGCCTCTGGTATTCGGAATGGGCAGCGTCAATCGGACGGCTTCGTATTCTACCGAGACAGGGTAGCAGTTCGTCTAGAGCAAAGTGTCAACAAGAGATGATATCGGTGAAGGGAAGAGCAACAAACCGAGAGCATCCATCAAATGCCGAGTCATCTTTGATGCACACTTGGTCATCCGTTTCCTTATGTCGTGGTCGTTGCCCGCAGCTCCTTGGGCGCCTTGCGCCGGAGGTGAGGATAGGACCGAATCGGCCATCCTGTACGGGTTCAAACTCCATCGTGCTACGAAGGTTTTTCTTGACAAGGCAATATCGACAACCATTGGCAGCCTAGTGGCCCATACAGCATGAGAGTTGCTGTTCCATCATATCACCGACGAAGGCGCCAATAAAGGCACGGACAATTACGCCATTAACAACCACGTACTTTCCTTTCTCGAGCTCACATAGGAAAGTTGAGGGCTTGTAGATGTCGGCTTCGTTAGCGCCGAAGGCTCCAAGTGCTAGCGGAATGAGAGAGGTGAGCTTTTCACGGTCGGCGGCTGTAAGGTATTGTGGCATAAGATAGAGTCCCTCGATAGCGCGATACATGTTTCGAAAGAGACCAACCCAATCTGCGAATAGGAACATGGGAAGCGAGATCATGTTGTTGGCAAAGTACTTCTCGATATGTATATGCACGACTGAATACCTCAATCTCGCGCTCGTCTCTGAGAACTGGTCAACGAGAGCAGCCAGTTGCCACCGTGAAATGGTCCTCGGGTCTCGAATGACCACGACATTCCTGGCTTCAACGGCGATCACATCATCAGCTAACATTGAAAACTAGGATCAGAGCGGACTTCTTACTCTCGAGATGTGCTGCCTCTAACTACGTACCTTTGCGAATCCAACACTTTTCTTCGTTTGGTTTACATCAGGTTCGTATGTTCTATTTTCTTTTGTTCTTTGCGCGGATGATGATTCCCCCCTGTTCCGCTCTGTGCGGGTTATTACAGTTTACTTACAGGGACTTGAGAGGCGAGAGAGATGGAGAGCTTTGCGGCCGTTGTTGTGTCTGAGTGGCTGGGTCCAGTTACATATGTGTGTGTGTATGAACGCCGGATGTGTTGTTAAGGAAGTCTTGGCGATGGAATAAGATGGTAATTGGGATAGATGGTGATGAATTGAATGATTAGTGTTAACGTTTTAGGGTTGGTCTGAGATGATGAAGTGATGTGATGATAGAATCGTGGTTGGTCTTGGTGGCTGGAAGTCATGTGGGTGGAAGATGGTGATGAGTATAAACAGACGTGACCGTCTTTACTATTGGGCCTGGTACGTATGTGGTGAATAGAGAATAGAATTGACGAATTAGTCTTGGCTGTTACTTCAGTAAGAGGTAAGTACCTAGTGATTGTCAAGAAGTGACTGCTTTCAGTATTGGCTGTTGGTTCTGAATCCTGATACTGGTAATCCCTACATCATCTCTCGATGGCACCCTCCTTCTTCTCCCGTCTATAACACCAGCTTTACATGTCTAAAACTGATGAAATTCGTTCAAATCGTGCGTGTACAGCATTTAGAAATCATCGTCCGAGTTGGACAGTCAGATCTCTCGTTGTGTGCGAGGTGGGGGCGGGAAGGCCAGTCCGACTCAGACCAAGGGCTCAACGCCGATGCAAGATGTTATGTTCACCAACCTAAATCTGTGTAATATCTCAACGCTAGATAACTCAACGAATCCTAGATTAAAAGCCAAAACATTGGCCTGAGAAGAATCTTGTGACTCGGGGGGCTATAGAGGTATCTGTTTCATTCCAAATGTGACCGTAAGATCACATATAACAAAATGCTTGCCAACTGCCCGGGAGATAAATCTCACAGAAAACAGTGCACCGAATTGCCTACGCCTATATACGGATCGCAAACGAGAAGTAATCCAGGGTCGGTTAGCATCAAGAGGAACATCTAGTCGGAGCATATCGTTCCTCGAAAGATTGGACAAGATCCTTGCGCAATTGATAGAGTTATGGCAATTTGAAGATAGGGTACAGAACCAGCTCGGGAATGACTTAACCAAATGTTCTCGGTCTTTGTCACCCACTAGATTGGAAGTGGGGTGTCCTTTTCAGGTTACACGACGAGAGGTACCTATGTACTCCGTATATACACATTTTTTAGAGCCGCAAATGGAACAACCGCACTGTGATGACCACGGAGTACTCCGTGTATGTACCTACCTCTCCGTAATGCCAACAAGTTCCGATTGTAATTTGTGACAGGCTACGGCTCAAGAGACAACGACGAGGACCACGCGCCATTCGACAAGCAGGCTCTTGCGAGTGCTTCCCCTGCTAATTCTATCCGGAAGAGGGAGAAGAGATAGACGGGGCCAAGTCGTTCAAGGCACCGGCTGTGGTTTTCCTGTCTTGCTCTCTTTCCGTATTCACTCTTTGCCTTCCAGGCCAGAATTAAAGCAAAGAAGAAGAAGATACCCATTCGAGAAAGATGGACAAGAACATGCTCTCGCAGCCTGAATTATCGCCGCTGGAGATTCAGGTCCTCGAGGAGTATGAGCGGTTGGCGAGTAATATGAGCAAGGTAGGTAGATGACCTCCTCTCCTCAGTCTGTGTTATGCACACACACGTATATACATGTGCGGAAACTCTCTGGCGCGAGCTGGTTTTTTTTTTGTCTTCAACGATAGGGAGACCCAATAGAATGTACAAGTAAGAAAGGCGACTGAGTAACAATACGCCCGGCTAATGTAATTGAAAAGCTGGCAGGCAAACTGGACGAGTTGGCATCGAGTTCGTCGCTCCAGATTGGGGACGGACTGCGCGAGTTGGAGAGGAAGACGAGTTTGGCGTTCACGCTGCTCAAGACGAGTGTGTACAGCATCGTGCTGCAGCAGGAGTATGACGGGGATGGGAAGTGGGAGGAGTAGGGGGGATTTTGACAATGGGCTGGAGTTGGATTGGATGGCGCATATAGAGGGCCATGATGGAGGCACAGCATGTACACGAAACGCTGTAAACACAGTAAATACCGTCAATCGCCAGAGCGAGCGCCAGAAGCACAGCAGAAGCACAGCATGCCCATGAGAATGGGATAAGCGTGGACATCGACACCAGATCTATGGTATGGAACAATGTACAATAGTATACATACAAACATCAGACATTACATGCCCCCTTCTTCGAATCAGCACATCGAGTTGATTTGCCTGACCCCAACTGTATATTTAGTGAACAGCTCCTCCGTAGTATACCTTTCTCACATCCACCAGCTTCTTCCCTCGGCCAATGGCAATCTCTTCCGGATCGACCTGGTTTGTGAGCGCCTGGAAGGTGGCCTTAACCGAGTTCATGGGGTTCTTGGATCGGGGCATGCGTGCGTGGATGTCGTGAATGCCCGAGGCGCGGCACATTTCAAAGATGCGGTGCGGGACGCGAAGACCAAAGCCTTGTAGACAGCAAGGTCAGTCAACAATTTCGTTGGGAGGGGAGTAGATACCAGAACAGGTTACTTTTTTGAAGACAAGAGAAGAGGCGTGAAGCACGAAAGCGCTACCACGAAGGGAAAAAAACTCATAATGAAACAGAGAAAAACAGGACGCTTGCTTACCGGGTGGACGAGAAAACAGCTCAACAACCGTGCCACTGATCTTGGCTTTGGAGGTCCCGAAGATGGTGCGGTTCTCGTATCGCCGAATGGGCTTCATGTTGCGAATGGCCAGCAACTGGGCCGTTTCGCTCGCCACACCCGGCTCGGTTGACTTGGCGACTCCGATGCCCAGGCGGCCGTTGCCGTTGCCCGCAATGGCCACCACGGCGGTGCTACGCACTTTGCCCAGACGAGTCTGGTTGGAGACCCATCGCGTGACGAGCACTTTACGGTAAATGGATTGAATCTCCTTGAGTTTCAGGCCTGTCATGCGCTTGATTTCCTGGTAATATCCAGCGTCGTCATTGCCTTCGTCCTCGGGGTCCTTGGCCGACTTGTACAAGCCCACCACGCCGGGTACTTTGCCCAGCTCCGGAGCGAGGGCGGAGTCGGCACGGCTCAGGCCCGCAGGGCCATCTGCCAAGAGCTCCAGGTTTGTGGGCGTGATCTCGCGCTCGTTCTTGTCTGTCAAGAGGGTCTGGAACTCCTTTTCCCACTCGGTGCTGATGGCATTACTGATTTTCTCGGCTTCCTCGAGAGTCAGCACGGCGGGCTCGGATTCTTGACTGTCTTTCTGTCTTTTCGCCTTCTTCTCATCCGCCTCGACGTACTTATCGAGCAGATCGGGATTGGCTTCGAGTTCGTTGAGCTCCTCCTCTGTCAGATCGATCGAGTTGGCGCCATTGCTTTCCTTGACTCGTCGCACAGCGCGGACCATGGCTCTGGTGAGCTGATCGCTTGTCTTCTTCTCGGTTAACTTTGTCATGGTCGTGCAGTAATTGTCCACCCATTCGCTGAAGCTGGGCCACTCCAATTCCTGCGGCGTCACCTCGGCTGGGGGCTTGAGATCATATCGGGGGTCAAGAACGGTATAGTCGTCAACGTAGGTCGGTCGGTTCGGATCTTCTCGAAACCGGCCCTGCATGAGCAGGTCGTCCGGGTTGATGGCTTCTTCTCCGGCCTTGAGCGCTTCCAGTTGCTCAGGCGTGTACTTCTGCTTCAGAATCTCCATTTCCTCCTCTGTATAATCTGCGATATTCTTCATTTGTTTGGCCAGGTCGTCGCGTTTCAGCAGCCCAAGCTTGGCGGCCGTGACACTCTTGACCCGTGACCGTCGTTTGTAACATGGTGCTGAGCTATGGAATTGCTGGCATGGCACCAATATGGCTGGCGATACCGCGGCTCGGGTTCGTGTCGAGGCGATACACCGGCCCAGGAGGCTGTGTGCCGACCGTGCAGCGCTCATGGCCTAGCTGCCTGTCCGTCTGATGCGGAATAGTAAAGGCGGCAAGGTCGCAAGCACACCAGCGTATCTAGGTGCCGACGACGTGTAGGTGCTGCAGGTGCTGGGATGTTGGAGTCGAGCAGCGTCCTGCCTTCCATGAGAGTGTAGCTCGAGATTTTTGATGGCCAGGCAAATCTTCCATTGGAGTTTCGACTAATCCGGTTAGCGCGAAGCTGGCGGAGGATCTGGGATGGCCCCCGGATTACGGAGTTTACAATTTGCGGCGGTTCGGCGGGATCACGTGGTTTGTCATGTGGATTCTTCACGCCGTAGCTAATGGAATCATGGATTATCATCAGAAGAACGGGATTCAGGTCGACGAATGAATACATACCGACATAGCTACGGAGGCTATTTTCAGTTCTTCTCATGACAGCATGTCCTAGATGCCACATTCAAGCACCGTTACGCCCGTCTTGTTCCTCACAAAGCCTTCGACACACCGCCGCCGCATCTTTTGAAACGGCGATCCCAGAATTGTCTCGAGTGCATGGACCTTCTCCTAGTGCCTCGTAGGCCATAGCGAAGTCACCACGACCGCGCCATCCCATCCATATCCAGCAGTGCTTTGTCCTTTCCCTCTCCTGTGGTTTTTTGTTTTGTTTTTCAACCCGTCCAGATACTACTGATCGCGATCTGCCGTTCGTACCTTGTACCATCAACAACCTCACGCTCACCAACTGCCCCAAGCGCCACTCCCAACCTTCTTTCCAACTCTTAGCGATCACGATTCACGAGGAAGGAATCCAATCGTACTTTATTTCTCTCATCCCACTTCCTTCATTTCTCCCCCCCTATCTCGCTGGCGCGCCGCCTAAAAGCATCTCTCTGCCCATCCAGTCTTTTCTTCATCGTCGTCTCCGAAGATAAAATGATCAACTATGACTGGCTGAAAAAGGTTGGCGCGACCAACGAATTCGTCGCAGTTCTAAACGACCAGCCTCACCTCGGTCTGAATTTCTTGCTGGTGCTCGCCGGGCTCGCTGTGCAGTGCCTTCTCATTTGGTTTATTCATTTTGCGACTCTGAAGCCTGAGCAGACGAAGAAGAAGGCCAAGAAGCCTGCTCTCGATAAAGTCAGGGCAGTGCCTGGACAGAAATAATCACCACCGTGATAAAACCTCGAAATAGCAAGGGAGAAGGACTTGGCAGGCTGAGTGTGCAGTCTGGCAAAGCGAAACTATCCGTCGTCGAATGTACAGACACTGCTCCTGTACGAACTGTCCCTTCACCTCTGAGTTGTTCTTCCCCGCGGTCCAGAAAATTGCACGGAAACATATCCTATTCATGGGGTCGGTGCTTTCTCCGGAGCTTTTCGGCTTCATATTCTAGCGGCGTAGGGACAGGACAGTACTTCACAACAATCTTGGACTTCATTCATTGCCTGCGCAAGATTGGTGGCATATGTACCTTCCTTTCGACACGTGGAAGTTCTCATGGATTTGAAAGAAATGACTATACTATTCGATGACTGCTTTCCGAGTCCCTCACACGAACGCGGCTCAGTCTAGTTTGTCGCCGGCAATCGAGACCTTCGTCTTTTCGACCCAGACGCTTCCGCTGCCAATATACTCCAAGTTTTCAGCTCAATTCCTACACAAATATCTTGATGTCGATGGCCCGTCCGCAGAGCGCCTTCGTCTTGCATCATGGTCAGCATACCAAGTCTCTCTACCTTCTTGCGTAGACTTGGAGACTCTCCATTGCTCATACGGGCCAGGGATGTTGAGATTGTGGAGATAAAGTCTCGCTTCGCAGACACGTTCTACCACCGAATTAGCTTGCGCAACACCTCGGGATCTTGTAATGATTACTTTGAGATACGCCACATTGAAGACTCCAGGAGCTAGTTGTGACAGTGGTGGAGCTGCTATGCTCTGCGTCAACGTCATGGTCTTCTTGGGGTATCGCATTGCCCCCAGAAGAATTTTTTCCAACCACGCGGAGAGCAGTATTCTGACTTGAGGCGAAGAAATCACATCTGTCACTTCGTCTTCTATCCTGCGCCTCTTATTTGGCATCCTACGCGGTGAACTAGAGGACCTAAGCGATACACACAGGGCGCTAAGGAATTCGTCGACAGCGTCCCGATCACTAGGTGAAAGATTGTTGTATTCTTCATCGTCTTCACTCGAGCATGCAGTTCGTATTCTTGGCAATCTTTTATTGAAAATGGGGAGTCTGTTGTCATCGGGTTGCTCGACTCCTTCACCCTCGGAAGCACAAGACTCGTGACATTGGCTTGTAACGAGGTCTACCGAGTACAGGACTGATCGGAGTACGGCCACTGAAGCGGCGTCAGGTGGTGTCAATGAAGAGGATAGATCAGGGTGTTGAATAGAATATGTAATCCGGTTCGTGCGCTCATTGTGGTGCCCTGTGACGGGAACGAGTCCAATTTCCAGTTGCTCCCAAACCTGTTATCCGTAATGCATCAATTAGTCAAGGCCGGCGCAGCATTCAACTGCCAGGCTCATCCTACATCGCACCTCATCATCGCAGCCTCGAGGTCATGTAATGTATCGACATTAGAAATTGGCTTCCCATTGAAGTGCAGGTCGACGCTAAAGTGGCACAAGCCTTGTTTCGCAACCCACGCCTTGGCCTTTTCAACAACGTGCTCAAGATCCAGAGCTGTTTGGATATTGCCGCAGCTGCCAGGCAAGTCAATCTCCAATTGCCCCGCGGATCTTAGGGTTGTCTTCTCCAATTTACTTTCAATGCTGAAAGTTGATAAGGAGATTGATGTCGGGCTCATCGTCAAGGTGTACCCTTCCGAGGAGGAATCATGATCGGTATGAAGTTGCAAGGCATGCAAGTCTCCAATTCTCCAATGCTGCGCGAGAAGATTACGTCGGCAAACCCGATTCAAGTGATTGACCCTCCGCTCCTTCCCTTTTGCGACACCTAAAATGTTGTCTGATACGGTTTTGCGGCAGGAGCGAGTCATAAAGTGCCAGTGAGGAAATGAAAAGGCCGAAGAAGATTCACTTGACAGCGCACATTGGTGAACTATCATCACGTTTCAGTAATTCGAAACCGAAGGAGTCTCGCGAACATTGCTCCGTGCAAGAGGACATGGATAACAGTTAACAAGAAACGAACATGACTTTCTTTTGTCTGATTCTTTAAAGGGCAGTAAATGTTACACGTTCATCGTTACGAGGCCCATGCCAATACCAATATGTCCATCACCTGAAACTCCGTTCCCCGCCCATGCCTTTCTGAACTCCGTGCCCGTAGGCTTATATAGCAAACCATGGGAATTTCTTCTTGATTGGCTCTATTGGTACCAACGCACTACTCTCTACTTGAAGACTCCGCTGATAAATTTCCTAATCATGAGAAAAAGAATAGTCAGAAACTGTTTCACATCGCACGACTCAATTCTGCTGGCACGTACCTCATCATCCATGGGCATGCGGCAACCCAGAATCAATTCTCGGGCCACGTTGTGCTTGGTCAAATTTGGATAAGCCGTTCCTTGGCTTTTCATGATAGGCAGTAGAATCTCGCCCAGTACCTCGAATTTCTTCCAATTGATGCGATCGTCATTGGAGCCGATGATTGTCTTGCTTCCTTCTTCCGCTGTGACTAGGTCCCTCCTGTGTAAGGGAATGAATGGAATTCGTGGTAGCGGCGAATTCTCCCAGGCCAATCTATACGCAAAATGGCTCTTCTGCGTCCCCATTAGAAGCAATAGCCTGGCGAATCGTTTCTGTACTTCAGCTGATACAAGAGCACGAGTCTGTGTTAGTCGATGGATCGCAGTTCCGTTAATTCCTGCAAGCACAGCTGCCAATCCATTGTAGTTATTCAATTGGCGGAGCCTAAGGGCAATATTCATAAACTTCTCCAGCATCTGGGCCCGATGTTTGGCCTTATCTCGCAGCAGAATCATGTTGGCCACCCATTTGGCAACGTGATTGAAGTGGCTAATCATGCGATTGACGTTCTGTAGACTCCTGCACTTGTTTCTTTGTGCTGCAGACAAGCTTACGTGACGAACAAAGTCACGAATTCGTATCGAAGAAAACATGATCCAGTCGATTCGTGTGAGCTCATCAGCAACTTCGTAATCAGAGATGTCCATGAATGAGTGATATCGAAGTTTATTCATTGGCAAGTGATCTGATGGCTCCAGCAGCATTGCCTCTCTCTCATATTCTTCAGAAGTGTTGAACGGAAATTGACTGCCCATTCGACTGCTTCTGTCCATGGACGACGACTTGTCTGAGCCCCCTGGTAGCATAGTAGACTCTCCGTCAAGCTGAAGACTGCTGACTTCTGCGGAGAGCTCCTCCATCTCCTCGGAAAGAGAGTTGTTACCAGCTTCGTCCAATGAACTGTCCGAATTGGCCCAGCCAGTATCATCGTCCTCAATGACGTCCGACTGGAAGTTACGGCGCAGTTGTTGAGCGGCGAACATGAAAATCGGTTCCTTGGACAAATTCCTGATGAAGTCCTCGAGATTACCCTTGGTGCCGGATCTTGCAAAATCGCCTGGATATGAGGAAACCCACTTCGAAACAACTTCGACAATTCGAAGTTGCGTTGCCGTTTTTATCAGGTAATTTGCAGACTCATCATGTTGTACTTTCTGTAGTCGCACTTGAATCGCTGAGAATAACTCGTTCGGAGCGGCAAATTTTCGATAAAGACAGAGGAAGATATCCGAAAAATTGTTGTCGACTCTGGAGAGCGGCGGGGCGAGCAAACGATCTACCAGGTCCTTGAAGGCGACACCCGCGATCTGGGGCTTTTCAGCCGTACTGTCGTCGCCATGCTGAATTGAGAAATCCGAGCTCGCCAGACTGTGCCTGCTGTGTTCGCTCAATCGTCGCCCGCCATTCGGATCTGAAACTTGTAAGTTGATGGCAGATTGTGCCCGTCTCCTGGAAACAGTCTCATCGCCATTCACATCTATGGGTAGAGTTGTCAATACGATCCTAAAGAAATGCCTTTTATGTGCTACACACCTCGTTTGTGCATAATTGCGGCACGTACCACGCTGTAAAGGCAGGCTCGAGAAACGTCCGCTCCGTGTGTCGAAATCCGGAAATGGTTAACAAAAGACTTGAAAAAGGGCTCGTTGGCGAGCTCATCGGCGTTGATGTCCCAGTCATCTTCTGGATGGTCGCAATTACACGCGCCGAGTATTGCAGGAAGCCCGGCATCGGTGAGAGAAGCTGACGTTTCAACAAGTCAGCCATTCGTCTGAACGCTTCGGCAAACCAATTGAGAGCCCGCCACGTATTGTGGCTACGGGGTTTGTGGCGAAGACTGCGACACATACCAACCATTTGTGGAAGCTCGCGAATAGAATTTCGGGACATGACATCATAAAGAACCAGAGCGGCATCAAGTCGAGGAACAATGTGACCGTTGACCTGCTTTGGCCACTGTATTGGCTGACAAGGATCGAGTTCGAAATGCTCTAACTCCAACTCGAACAGTGTTACCATATGTGTGACATTGTCAACGGCCATGCGGACACTAGACGGGTTTGTGGCTGGAGGGCAAGCCAGATCCAGAGCGCGCTGAACAAAGGACGATTTGCCCACGTCATCGGCGCCGATGATGGCAATGTTGTAGCTCTCCATCATGAGGGATGCGACTGCGAGGAGAAGAAACGACACAGGTCAGCCAATGTCCATTTTCAGACAACGACATGAGTCTGTACAGCGCCTGCAGCAGTAAATGACGATCTCCAGCATTTCCTCGGTCATCCCTGAGCCTCGTGGTGGTTGGAGGATCCCAGGAGGCCAGAAAGAAGAGCTAGGTGGGGCGACCCTATGACCAGCGGAGGATTGCTTGACGATCTTACCCAGTTCCGCACAGGCCCAATGGTCAACGACTCTCGGCAAGGAGATGGCCAACGTGAGGTCCTATTATGGTCATCGCTATCGTCTTCCGGCTCCGCTGAAACGCTGCTCTTCGAAGTTCGCACTCCTCACGTCCAGCAGATTGATCCAAAGACCTCGAGAGTGGCGGTGCCGGCTGTCTTGTTTGTCCCAGTCTCGTTGAAGATGGGATTGTACGTAGCAGGAGAAGGTTTTCGCGGTGACACGGTGCTGATATCGGAAGGTCTACGGCCACTACTGCCTCGATTAGAACTTTTGAAGTCACGGTCCCAGCCGCATCTCCAGGGCCATGTTCACAAAATGGCACCTGAAGGCAATGAAACGAGAGCCAAAGCGAGCCCCATAGGTAAGCCGAGAAGGCGTAAGGGCTCAGACCTCCGAGACAATGACATGCGCAGATGGGTAGGCGTTGGTGAAGAGGAGCGCGTTCAGTCGAAGTCAACGTGAAACAGCGACTGGCGAACACGACAGCCACGAAGGCGCCATTTGGTACTGAATGACCCGAGACGAGTGGAGGGAGCCACTTACCGAATGCCACTTCCTGGCTGGTAAAAGACCAAGTTATGTATGATGATGGTGCGAAGTTGGTCGCTGACTCTGATTCAAGCTGGCCGTCCCTGCTCGTATCCTGAAGGTTGGGAAGGCCTCCTGAGGTTCGTACCCTGCAGCGTTCGAAGTAGCAGGCGATTTCCGCAGAAACACAATACGATTTAGAGTACGATTTAGGCCGATGGTGGTGAAGCGCTTGCACCCCAGATCGGCATTGACTGTTTGTGCAAGGGAACCGATAAGAAGCAAGCCTCGGAGTCATGCGCCGTGACACGGCAGGGAGAGAACAAAGTGGACTTGTCAGAGACCGCCCCTCGTTGCCAGAAAGTTAAGAGTCAGGAGGTGGCGTTAGCAGCGAACAATTGGTCGCGAAATTGCAAGCCTGGGAAGAGTTGGTGGGAATGTGGCGTTGCCCACGCTAGAGAAGTTCCAGCAATGACCTCGAGTCCTGAGTCCTGACTCCTGACTCCGAGTCCTAACAAGACGATGCCGAGGGAAGTGCGGACGTTAGAAAAGGGTCCTTGTTCTGGCGAAATGTCCGACTCACAGTCTACAGAGCTGCCATGGGAAGTAATCTAGGTACCTATGTAGGAAGTTGCTACATACATAGTAGGTACATACCTATTTCCCTGCATGTACTGTGGTCCTGTACACAACACGTCGTGCTGCCGTGCATCAACGGTAAACAAGTGTGGAAGTACATACGGAATATATATGTACATACTCCGTGCATGTACATACGTTCAATACATGCATAGCACGTTCTTATCTTGCATTTCTATTGCATGCTGTTTGGCAAGCAATGCTTCAGCCTGCGACACTGACGTAGTCCCATTTGGAATTTGTTGCCGGATAGCCTCTGAGCTGGCTGTATTGGATGTGCTTATTTAACCCAAACAACTGCGGTATGCTTTTACGTAATGCACAATTGCCGACGAAAAGCAGCATTGCACATACACCATGATACACGACATTCATTCAGTCACACGATATGAGTTGTACCACATCACTATGTATCGGAGGCACACCCGGGCTTCCTCAAGAAGTCTCATCATGTATAGTTCAGGACTCCAGAGTCGCAAACCCCTGATCGGCGAACTTGTTTTGTAGACGTTGGAACTTGAAGTTCTCGTAGCCGGCGACCGAAAAATCACAAAGGTGACACGGTCATGGCCCACTTTGCCTTTGATTTTGATAATAACACACATACAGCTGAAACTGACCGATAGCCACATCGGGTCAGCCACCGGGCATTTTGACTCGGAAGTTGTAACAAGATCTGTGTTGCGAGATGATCGAAGACTCGGTGGAGCATTATTAGGTACACCGTACGGGGCTGGCTCCCCTGGTTCCCGCATTGGCAGTTGTCGTTGCACCGCTAGCAGATGAGTGTGTACTGTATTGGCCCAAGTCCGGGAAGTCTTGTCGATCACTTGAGGGTTCGAACACATGAAGTGAGACTTATAGATGCAAAGCCGTTGCAGTTTCGTTGACAGGCGCGGGAACTTGCAAGTCGCGCTGTGATGTACTCCGTATATTCGTGAAGCAATGTTGTACTCCATATGTAGCGTGTGCAGCATGCAAGGCATGTACTCTGTATGATACTTAGGACAGACTCGACAGAGGAGCAAGTTGAGCACATATGAAATAAACATGTACCAGGACCTACCTGCTGGGTACTAGGGCGCGTACAAGGGTACATAGTCCTACATCTTTTCGTACAAACCAACAAGCCGCTCATTCCCCCGTGAGACGTTGTGAGAAAGAGGCTTGGCGTCGTTCCCTCTCTTCCAGAGTCCTTCTTTTCTCATCGCCAGAGTCCTCACGCGCTCCTAAGAGCCGACATCACGTTGGTTCGGTCATCGCAGTCCAGCTGCCAAAAGTGCTGCCCAGTGCCAACTGGTGCTCAGGTGAGAAGCTCGTTGGGAACCATTGGTGCCAGATATATGCTCTCACCTCCAAAGGCGAATGACTTTGAGCCACTGATCGATCGACAAGTCCCAAGAAGTTGCAAGCCCACCTCCTTGAATCAGCTACGCTGTGCTGTCTATGTACGCGACGTTCTGGCTGCATGAATACCTACCTACTCAGGACCCTCCACGTTTCGTTTCACTTGTCTACTTGAAGATTCAGTTTCAGACCTCACCACAGTAGCTGTTACTCCGATCGAATACAGCGTGGGAGAAACCCCACTATGTGCAAGTTTCATACCTGCTTTCATGATGAGAACCAACGGCTGTTTGGGCCAAGACCAAAGAGCGAATAGATAACAAAACGGCATCAATCATCGGGATTTATCCCGCCTCGCATGTAACCCAAGAAGTGCCCGCCGATCCCTGATGGGGCCAGCAGTGAGCACACATGCTTACTTTACATGCCATCAATCTCCTCGACTGGTTGTTCAGACGAAGATTATAATACTGGAAGTGGGCAGGTACGTACCTAGGCATGAAGGTGGAAAATACATAAGATACGGAGCATTCTCGTGTCGCTCGAAAAGGAGACACGGCATCATAGGATTGTCCTTAGCGCTTGCCCAATGACAGTTCCTGGTTCTTACATAAGTGAGTAGGAACGATCTGACGATCACTGTCGACCTCTTTTTACCCCCAGCACACCTCCCGCCACACAGCGCCCCTCGCGTTACTCGACGGCGACGGTTGGTTTTCTTTGGTCGTGACGACAAGCAGAAACAAGAGTTGGGCGACCCAGCTTTAACCGTTGGGAACTCGACCACACAGCAAGGGGGACATCTTGACTGCCCCTTCAGCAGAATCGATTGCTCCTTGGGATTTTCTGCCGGCCACGACTGTCAGTTCTGAGCGCAGAGACTGGGCTGGACGCTTTCATATGCATACAGGCGAAGTGAAGAGCTGCAGAACATCCACCCCAACGAGTCGAGGTCAAGGACTGTCTGCGGAAATAATCAAGCTTTAGAACGAACCCGTTATGCTTGACGGAGTATATCGATCTAGAGGAGGACCCGTCACTGCTATACAGTATTTGAGCGTTTAGCTTCCTACCCAGTCAGCACCATCGCTTACTGCTGTTTGTCTCGACTTCTTTTCTTATTCGACCTGATTTCTCATTTCTACTTTACAATCCCGCGGCTGTTGTCCACTTAGGCTCGACACAGCCATCTGCAGCACATTGCCTTCAGTAGCTCGACCTTCAATATGCTGGCGCACATGGCTTATCCACCAACCCACCTCCAACTGCCTGTCTTGGCGAAACAAGAGAGCATTAAGGCAACCTCGAGGCCGAAATCGCTGCCAGCGCAGTCCCAACCAGTCGATCCACAAGAACTGGCGAGAAGACTTAGTGTCGTGCTAGCAGAACAAAGGGCACATTCGGATGCAAAGCGACGGGCGAGGGCATATGCAGCAATCGACCTTCAGCAACACTCTTTGAGCAGCCGGTCGTACCGAAACGTTGATCAACCGTTGCCCGATTGTGTAGGGGAAACCGAAAGCGAGATCGGCATTACACGCAAGACGGATCGTTCGTCGTCGCATAAAGAGACGCCGTTTGAACATGCTAATCACCAGAAGCCCGGCTCATCAAGTACACGGAAAAGTCATGATGAGCTTGGGATTATGCCTTCGTATCGACATGTGCCCAAAGTAGCCGCCTCGCAGTTCACCAGCACAACAACAGCTGTATCGCCATCTGAGAAGGGTCCGATACATCCATTGTCTCGGCAAGCATTGAGCTTCCATCTTGACGGCCCAAACGCAAGCCTAGCGGCGAAAGCAATTGCTTGTGATGCCGCTCCACGGGAAACAAACAAAGCATTGAAAAGGGCCCAGAGTATGCGCGAGCGGCAATACAAACGAAATCAAGTGGACGTGCCCATTTTACCCAGGACTTCTGAGCTGGGTACGGCTCTGTATCCTCTCAGCCCAGGGCCCTTTGATAACGGAGTTGATGATGAATCGAGGGACGCTAGGAGGATGAGTACTGGAAGCATGCTGGGCCGATCAGAGCCCCGCCCGGTCGAACCATTCGAGATGGCTGCGGTGCTTCTGTCACCGGAGAAGTCGGAGATCGTGTATCAGCCAAGTAAGAATCGAGTTGATTGGACCCAAAGCGACGAGTCGACAAAGGCCAATGCGGCAGTCCAACCAGCTTTCACACGACTTGAGTTGCGAAAGACGGATTCCAAGTGGAAATTGAGAGGTCGACTTGGAAGCTTCGGGAGGCATAGCAAGGAAGACAAGCTGCTCACACCGCCGCCCGAAGAGTCGGTAGCGACGGATACATCGGCCAGATCCCCAATTATTGGATTTTTTTCACTATTCAAACGTTAGTCATGATGTCCAGACTCCAAGGTACATGAGATGAGATGGAGAGAGTTGTCAGAGGAGAAGCACCATACCCAGTGTAGCATTGAGAGCAAGAGAGGCGATGACATCAGTATGACCCTTCCTTGAGGTCACACGACAGTGCTTACTTAGTACAATATAACAAACAGTTGCTTAAGTCCTAGGAACACTTTGCAACGTTGTATTCTTTTCGCTATTAATCCTTTTGTTCTCTTCGTGCCTCTGCAGCGGCTGGGTGAGAAATTGGGATCAGCCTCTTTCCTGCGCCATCAGTTGCTCAATCAACTTGCTGTCTTCCTGGGCTACCTGCCTCTGCAAGACAGTGGAAGCCTGGCCTTTGTCGTCTCCGGTATCCATGAGATGTAGAACGAGCTCTGAGTATTCTTGAACGGCTTCACCAGCCTCACCCTCGAGATCGCGAGCCTTGCGCAAGGCCTCTTTCCCTCTTTTTATACCGATGTCGTGATTCCATGTCTCCTTTTTCGCGAGTCCTTGCATCAGAGAAGTGGGGATTCTCTTGTCGGAGGCTTCTTCGGGGGGTTGGGTCGCGGCGAAGATAGTGAGGAGCTGCTCGCCCAGGTTGGGGTATTTGCGGAATAAGCGCCGCAAGTGGTCTGATGTGTCGAGCGCACGGAAGGGATTCGGTGAACCATTTTTCTGGAGGGAATTTGAGGTGCCGTTGCTTGAAGGGACTGGCTTATCGGGTTGGGGGACTGGGATCGGCTCGTCTGGCGGGTGGTTCTCCTTGTGTGTCTTGTTGCAAGCTACTGAGCAACTTTTGGATTGTCAGCGTTTTCTGAGCCGCACGGAAGGTGACATCTCAAGGCGCTCTCGTGAGGAAAGGAATTCGGATGGAATTGGGATATACATACTAGGGTACATAGCATCTTGGGCATTTGTATTTCGGTTGCTCTACGCCGCATACACCACAGAGTGTGACAGCTTTGGGTGTAGGTGCCGTTGGTGATGATGGCGGCGACGATTGACGTTGGAGGCTTTCCGAGCTAGCTTCTTCCTGTTGCGGGATGTGTTTCTGATCATCGCGTGTACAGTTCGCGTCTGACACAGCGGGTGTTTCTGGCCCGAGGGCCTGTTCTTGTTGCATTCTTGAGGAAGGGAGACAGGTACCCAAGCATAAGAGATGAAACAGTCTGATGATTTTGTGTCATAAAAGTTGAAGAACAGAGCTTACTTGAAGCACTTGAGGGGATCCAAACGGCACAATAAAACGAAAGAGTGCCTTGAAGGCGGTTCTTGACGTGGGCGAGCGATATAAAACTCAAACGAGAAAAAAAAAGATCTAGGATTCAGAAACATCAGATGGGTTTGAACCAATAGGATCCTTTGACTGGACCCATCGCCCCACGTTCAGGGACTTCAAGATTCCAAGAAGGGCTTTGTGCGGAAATAAGGTTACGTACGGAGTGTGTACCCATGTACCTTAGCCTTTAGGTAATGTACCTGGTCTGTGCGAGCTTTGCGTCACGGCCCACCCATTAGTAATGCGGCATGCGCCATGCGCAGACATTCGCATTAGGGTCATTTTGGAGGGAAGACTGCAGCGTGCGCGGGCACCCTTCGCCGACCGAGCAGATTCTTTTCCCCTCTTGATACTCTCCTACATACTACGAGCGAGACGGAGACGTGCGAATACACTCTGTTCATCAACCTAGTTCCAGGACTTTGACATATCCTACATCCGTCTCGGATTGCTCCCGCGCAGAGGGAAGGAAGTGAAGAGAATCGATCAAAAGAGGCAAAAGAAGGGCAAGAGAAGAGAACAGGAGAAAAGTCAAAGAAGATGAATACATCCTCTTTGAATGCGCCAAGGGTCTTGTCCCGCGCGCTGCTCGTCTCCGCGAGACCAACCCGATGCATGTCACGATGGGCTCACACACTCAGCAGCAAAAGCTATTCCGCTTCCTCAAACAGCAACACTCTTCGCATGAGCACCGCCCGACGACCCGGCCTCGCATGCCGCAGCGCCATACTCCCGAACTCGACCCTACGCGGTGTCCGAACCATCTTCATCCAGACAGAAAACACCCCCAACGCCGATGCCCTCAAATTCCTACCAAACCACCGCGTCGTTCCCGAAGAATTCAACACGCCCTTCATCGAGTATCTAAACCCGCGAGCGACCATCTCTCCGCCGCACCCATCTCCCCTGGCCGCCAAGCTCATGAACATTGACGGCATCACATCCGTGTTTTACGGCGCAGACTTCATCACCGTCACCAAGGCCGGGGACGCGAACTGGGCGCATATCCGTCCCGAGATCTTCTCTCTCATCACCGAGGCGATTACCTCGGGAGAGAAGATTGTCAATGTAGCAGAGCGTCGAGCAGGAGATGATTCGTCGCCGGAACACATGGAGGAGGACAGTCTGGCGTATAACGAGAATGATAGTGAGGTGGTGGGTATGATCAAGGAGCTCTTGGAGACGCGGATTCGGCCAGCGATTCAGGAGGATGGGGGGGATATCGAGTTCCGGGGCTTTGAGGATGGATTTGTGAATCTGAAGCTCCGGGGGGCGTGTCGGACATGTGATTCGAGTACGGTGACTTTGAAGAATGGGATTGAGGGGATGCTGATGCACTATGTACGTCTTTCTTTCGTTGTTCTGGATTTGGGCTTTGCCTCTCCAACACATACACATGCACACGCACACGCACACATACACACGCAATCAAGCGCTCATACCCGGGAGCATGCACACACACAAGCACACCTGTCCACCATTTTGTTTGTTCTCGTGGCCCACCACGCGAGTTTTTACGTCATTGCAAGAAATTTTGCTAACACTTTCATGTGCCTACCAGATCGAGGAAGTCAAGGGAGTCCAGCAGATTCTGGACCAAGAAGAAGAAGTTGCGCTGCAAGAGTTTTCGAAATTCGAGGAGAAACTGAAGCATCAGCAGAAGGCGGCTTAGTCGGGGAGACGGCCAGACAGACAGAGAAACATACATACATTACATGGATGCATACACACATACATACATACATACATACATACAGGGCAGGCGTACAATCTTCATACCACTGCAAGGGGAAATCGAGCAAAAATATATCGTTAGCTATGTGCTGTGTGAGCGATCCCAACAGACATTTCCATTGTTGTTTACTATATTATCAAGAGCTGCACCGCCAAAGATTAGCCTGTAATTAGGTCTTGACGGTGAGTCTGGCATGCACATATGGTAGGCCATCATGACTGATGGGTGACTGAAGAGTCTCCAATATACGGAGTACATACCTACCTTTCATCTCGTATCATATATGGCCCCCCTCTTCCCCGCCACTGCGAAATTCGAAGTGATATTCGTATAGCCCAGAACCGCCATTTTCACCTGGGAGAATAGACGACGACAATTGGACAACGTCTGCAGACACCCTCGGCGGGGTGGTGTCCCGCGGCCGCAGGCAGAATGAGGAAGGAGGCCAAGACCCAGAGGTCCCCCATTCTCGGGCCACGGATACATACCTAGGTACTATGCGCTTTAAAATAAGCGAAACTAGAAAAAAGCAAGTCTACGGAGATCCTACGCGCGAGAATGTGCCCAACACTTTATTCTTGTCCTGGCAATCGGCGCACAAGACCGCGGGATTGACGCGCGGGACATACCTACCTACGGTAACCTACCTAGGTACCTACACACCGTGCATGAGGATGGGGTTACAACGGGCGTTTAGGAAGTTTTTCACTGGGGAACTGCAGATCGCTTCTTTCGGAACCCTTCCTTTTCTTTCCCTTTTTTTTGGGACGGTTCTGCACGTGCGAAAGCGTAGCCAAGTGCAAAATCCGGGGTAACAAGGCCAAGTAATTGGCTGGGATTCTCCCGCGTGGGTCCTCTTTTCCATGGCCGTTTGAACGATTGTCGAGGTCGAGGGGCGCAGAGGAGGGTTGGGATGTACATATGCTATTTGGTTTTTAGGGCTGCAATATACCGTATTATCTCAGAAATAAGGCCATGAGTGGGACGCCCGTTTCTGACGAATCAATGTGTGAGCTTTGACCACGCTAAGATAGATCGGCCCACGGTTCGTTTGTATCTT